>CM057001.1:71163751-71416251 GCA_029891345.1 Dryococelus australis | reverse complement strand
TTGATGTGAAAGGAAAAACTGTTTACACAAATGTTACATGTAAAAAAACAATTTTATATCTGATGACATCCATTGTTATATGATACAAATTTAAATAATATAAAGGAAAGAATTTATATATTTTAAAATAAATAACATATATGAATTCATCTCGTAATATTCGTCTGCAGACTTATTATATGAAAGGGTTTAAATTAAATTATACAAAATAAGACAAATACATTAAAAAACCCAAAAGTCATAACTGATTCAATGGTCGAAGGTTCTAAGGCAACTGTCTATCAACGCAAGGTCCGGCAGTTCGAGATTGCCTGCTTCCACGAGGAAGTTTTCAAGTTCTGAAAAGTAGGTACAAATAGCAGCGCATTCTATGAGCCGACGAGGGAATTACAATAGACAACACAATATGGATAGGGCTACCATGCCGCTCAGTAAAGGCAACATAACAGATAGTTGATATTACAATACATTTTTGCTGGGGCCGCGCTATACTGCTCTGTAAAGGCAACAAATCAGATAGTGAGAATTACCATGCAATTTTGCTGGGGCCACCACGCTGCTCAGTTAAGGCAACAGAACAGATTGTTAGCACTACCATATGTTACTGCTGGGTGCACAGTTAGCTCTGTAGCGGCGTCAGAGCAGTATTGAAGGGAATGCCGTACTGGACTGTAGTCAGAACCCTACTAGTTTGTAATCGCAACATTCTATTCTGTAGGAAGTAATGACGTCACTGATTTGTGACGCCATGGCCTTTTACACTATGTTCTGTTGGAGTTACCATATACTTTAACAATATTCTTAGGATAGCCACAGTTAAACAGACTGTTGTCCGTATTTTAACAGTCTTGGAGGGTAACGCCTACAGAATTATGGTTTCTACAACAATATACTTTTTTCAGTGCGGCGCCGCCGCGCTCGATGCTCCGCAGTCCTCATTCAATGTAACATATTCTTTGATCCTTTGGCAATCGAGTGGTGTAATTGAATTTTGAACGTAGACGATAGATACGGAGCTGTAATGCCAAACTGTATCCCCCGATTTCGTTATCATGTGATTTTCTGGATTGCCACCCGCTATGGTTTCAATTTTAAAGACGTATTCGCGTCAAAAACTAAGACAGTCTTGCCGTAACATAAGTATAACACGCTTGTGATAAAGAAACCGTGAATAGAATGTAACCTTATTTTCGTTAATTCTGTATATTTTTGTAGTATTTTTTAATGGGTTTTGAATGGGATTTTCGCCTCTTGTTACTCGGTGTTTCCGTTGTCATTCTCATCCTCCTCCAGTCATCCCAGGCGACGGAGCCGTTCTTACTAAACTCCGAATGTAACACACCTAATTTCGGTCCTCGGGCGTATCCCGCGGCGATTGCAGGCGGTGGCGCGGGCTAATCTATTGCCCTTGTCAGTGCGGTGCCGAAACAGCGAGCGTCATGGCGGATAAGTACTCCACACACACCGCCACACTTAACAGATGGAGGCAGCCGCAGGTGAAATATGTCTTCCTGCCCCGTTCTGACGCACCTTCCCTCGCGTTGCTCTCTAGCCTGACTTTACATCCAATTTCCTCCTTGGCCATCCCTCTTTCCTCATCATCCCACGCCCCTGCTTCCTCCTCTTCGCCCCTTCCACTATCACCCGCGACTAGTAATCACTCTCCCTATCGCGCCTTCTCTTTGTTTTCGCTTCCCCTTCTTGCCCCCCCCCCCCCCCCTTCCACAACCAACACACACACACACACACACACAAAACGTTCATTAAATCTCCTTTTGTTATTTACATTTCCTCCTTTTCGGGCAGCGCCCTCGACGATCATGTCTTCCTTTTCACCCGCCTTTTCCGCTCTTTTGGAGGGCAATGCCGGAGTCACATAGCCCCGACAAGCACGACACGGCACTTAAAACTAAACAGCCAATGAAATGCAAGATAGATCTGACGTAAGCCCGACAAATTCTGTCGTCCGACCAGCAATTTTGGTTTAGAAATTATTTCTATTTTCGTCGTGTCGTGCAGCACGACACACACAGTGTACATTCTTGCTAAATGAAATTGTATAGCAAGCTTTCCCTACAATGGCAAATACGCAGCTTAAAAGAAAACCATCTGAAAATTACTGTTTTTAACTCTTTAAAATTATAATTTGACCTTGTTGCATTAGCGATAACTCTTTGTCACCATCTTGCATTCCAAATTTCCCGCCTGCCCACCGCTTTTGAAACTAGTATAGCGTTCTAAGTGGTTCCGAAAAATTCTACTCTTCGTGTCGCGCAAATACACTGTCGGGCGGTAAATTCCAGCAGTCACATTGAAAATATAAATGTCGTGTCGTGGTTGCGATTTTTGTCGTGTCGTGCTGTGGATGTAGGGGCTATGTGACTCCCGCATAATACACGCTGTCTCGTGTCACCGAGCGAAAGTGGCCTTCGGAATCGCATTCATAATTTTAAAGTTTCTACGTCTCCCCAAAATCACTCCAAGCGTATGGTGAGATGGTTCCTTACTTCGCCGTTTCTGCTTCTAGGAGCAACTTTCTCCGTTTCGAGCGCTAGAGGTACGTGTAGCATGCTTCCCGGAGCTGGAGTCACAATACACCGACGAACCCGACACGACAACCCGGGCACGACGAAATCTGAGTAGCAGCCAATGAAAAGCAAAGTCATTGTGACGACAGTCTGACAAAATCGCAGCCCCGACATCCCGAGAGATTCTATTTCTACTTCCCGCCAATGTCGGACTCGTCGGGGGGCGCAAATATATATATACAACACTAGGAAAAAAAATTCGTGCTTATTTCCCCACTGTTGTAAATAATAAACTAACTTGCAGCCAAAATAACAATCCGGTTCGTTTTTAAATACTTTTTTATATCTCGTGTAAATTCAAATATTTTCAAGTAAAGTTATCATTCTTTTAGTCGCGAGTTTGAGAAGTAAATACTGGATATTATAAGGATAACTTGCCGTTTTAAAATTTTCCAACAGCGAATTAACACACTTGTCAAGCAGATTTCGTCGGGGTATTGTGAACACTGAATAATATATAATATGAAATTCCGTCGACCTCTGACGTCACGTTGGTCTCGTGTCGTGTTCGTCGGGCTATTGTAACGCCAGCATACCTCGCTGGTGGTACGACAAGAAATTGCCGCCTCGTTACCATTTTTTTTTTTACCCATAGTCTCGCTGTACACGTCGATTCGCTATCGTTTGAAATATGAAAAAAATTCGTGGAATTCATTTGGTATGAATTTGATTTCAAAAACCTACAAATTCTGTCTTCGTTTTATTAGAAACGCCTTAGACGATTCTGAGTCATTATGAGCAGGGACGTGAAAAATTCGCGTTAGTATTTGTCACCAGGTTAAACTTCACAGTGCTGTATATACTCGAGCAGGTCGTTTCTCCATTGGCTTCTGCCTACATGTCAACTCACTCCTTTTCGAACTGCGCCGCACGTGATTTGAGCACACGACTTTGAAGTGGTTATTTACCGGCGCTGAGCTACCTGGGGCGTGTCGAATAAAGTATGGTCCAGTGACAAACGTGCGGCAAATGTACAGGTGTTATTAAATTTAACAAGTCCCTAAATAATAACACGAACTTTGCAGGTATCTGATTATAAGCTCTGCAAGAAATAAAGTACCGAATCCCCGTGCTACGTGGAAGGGGGTGTCACGGTGTGGGCAAGCCATGCCCATAACACTGTCTATAACGCACACCCGACGCATGAGAAGCGACAAACCGCTGCAATCAGGGTGAGGCCACAAGCCGAGCGACGTTTTGGAAACAGAGTTAAGCTAGTAAACCCACAGAGGGGACATGAAACGATGCCTGACGCCAGCCAGCCGCCGCGTGGTCAAGGAGGACCGCAGAAGGACGTACCGTGGACCGCCGCTGCCAAGACGTGATGCTAAGCAGCCTTTAGCATCGAGATTAAGGTGAACAAGTTCGGATGGTTTCAGAGATAATTAGCTAATTAATAATAACGTGGTCTGTGCATAATCGGTTAGCCGTTATTATAATTGACTCCCCCGCTTTAACCCAACGATTGTAGAGAGTTGTGTTAATTGTTATTTATTTGGATTTCGTACACTACCTACCAAAACGTAATAGGGCACCCGTGAAGATAGGTAATTCAGTACATCAGTTGAACACAGAGGCCTATTGTAACATTCTGGATAATGAAATGCTCCCAACATTGTTGCGTTTTTACGGAATGGACCCGTGTTACTTCCAGGATGACAATGCCAGGTGCCATGTTTCAAGGGCTACTATGCAGTGGTACGCCGACAACAATGATTGCCGATAGGACTGGCCCGCCCAGAGCCCCGACCTCAAACCTATAGAACATCTTTGGGACGAATTGGATAGCCGGTTGAGGGCTCGTCAGGCGCGGCCAAAATCCATTGCTCAACTCATGGAATGGTTGCAAGGGGAATGGCGACGAATCCCCGTGGATGCCCTGCAAACACTCGTAGAGAGCATGCCAGACAGGGTGGCTGCTGTTATAGCCGCAAGAGGTGGCCCTACGAGATTCTAACGGGGTGACAACCACCGAGCAAACATTGTGGACAGGTGCCCAATTACTTTACCTTGAGCTACGCGTAACCCAAACCTGTTTGCTTTAATAACATAAAAACACGCCAGGTTAGTAAAACGGAACAGGTGGTTAGACCTGGGTAGTGATTCCGAACAGCTCTCATAGCAACGTTCGTTCGAAGAGTAACGGTTTAGTTCGTTGGCCAGCGATATTCTAACGAGCGTGATGACGGAGCGCCGGACTTTGTTTCTCCTCTGTTATTGATGACGTCATTGCGTTCAGTGTGATCACGACTGTCATCTGTCTGTTTTGCTCAACGCATATGCTGTAGGTTACGTTCACCTTCATGGCAAAACACAGTTATGGAAACTAGTAGCGAGTCCCGGAATCGTCTGTGTCGCGTGTCTACGAAAATATAACAGAAGTAAAAAAAAAAAAAAAAAAAAAAAGGCCTGTGAATTTCTCAAGTTATATCTTTGTACTGCTGCGGCAAGGAAAGAGCTCCAACATTTCATTTTATTTTTCATTTTGCAGTTAATTTTTTTTTTTTTTTTTAGAAGGTAAGTGGTATAAGCGTAAGAAATATAGACAATACATAGTTTTTTTTTTTTTTTTTTACGTTCGGCAGGTACGTTTAAATTTTCATGTAATGAGATTATTTGTTATAAATACATTAGCTCCATGATAATTTCGTACACAAATGCAAAGAATAATTGAAATAAAGCACACATCCTTAATTCCCTTTGAAAAATATTTTATATTTGTTAAATTAACTGTTTTAATTAAACTCAACGTTCTTGAAGTAATTTGTTATGCTGTACATAACCTCAGTTGAGTTAACGATTCCGATATTTTCTTAGATTGATGCACAAATACAATTTGAATTAATATTATTAATGTGAATATACGTTTTGTAAGTATTTTCATAAAGTTTTGATTCACTGCAAATGTTTTTGTTTTGGGAAAAGGGAATTCCACGCTATTTATAAAAACTGTCCATATTGGCATACAGTCTGGAGTTTAACACTCTTTTTACGCACCCTAAAGTTTCCACGTAATGTGTTTTCTGTAAAAGGAAATGTTGATTAAATTCTGTAAAAGGACATTATTATTTTAGTGTGTCATGATTGTTAATACAAGGAAAATTATATTTGAACGACATGCAGTAGACTTGGTTTTCCAAATAACTGAGCGTATTAACACAAGTGGATCCTAGATATAACCAACTATTAAGAGATGTACAAGTACTGATAATCGTTCAAAATGCATAAAAGAAAACTATGGAGTGTTGACATTTTTATTTAGCGAGCAAACATACCCTTTGTAACTAGCTAGAGCGCTTCGTTGTTAAGATACGGACGGGGGCATGTAGGAAACTTATCTTACGTTAGAAGTAAATAATTTTTTTTGACGGTCACACCCTAGGACGTTACGTAAGACCTTCGAAACAAATTTTTCGTTGGGGGGGGGAGTGGTAATACTGTAAAGGCTGTTCACGGCAAACGGAGCACTTTTGAAAGCCCTGCTCAAGATCTACTTGTATATGAATTGTGTATTCTTCCACCATATGTACATTTAGCATTTCCATGGGCTGATCACTTCATTCATTCATCCGTTAAGGGTCCTATTTACTGAAACGTTTTCTGTGAAATCTTTGTTTGCGCGTAAACGCGTATCTCGGTAAATAAAAGTTCTGGAAATACGAAATTATGCCAGAAAGGATTTTAAAAAACTATTGTCTATGTCCCTATATTTTTACTTTTATCATATTAAGTGTACTAATGGAGAGAAAAAATCGTGAAGGTGGTCAAGCAGGCATTTTTAAAGCTTGCCCATGCAGTTTCTTTAAGCGATAAGAAAAAAGTACGATCATACGCAGGTAGTTTGATCAGTGGACTTTCATTGCGTGTAATAAAGTTACACTGATACAGATCTAATTTACACAGTAAAGCGTTACGCCGGAAACGCTGCACGCCTGTGCGCGTAGGAGGGATGAAGGGCTAGGCGTGCGTGTTAATGTCGCCCGTATCGCTCCCTCGCTTCTTAACCTTGGACGCGCATCTACATCGTAGTCCCCGAAAGTTAAAGTGTGAAATTATTTGAAATATTTTATAGATGTGCTTATTATTACACTAATGTGCTTAAAATATACGGGAAATTAAACAAATAATTTCAGCAGTCGCAAATATTTACCTAATAATTTTTAATCGACGCTAAAGTGTGGAACTACTTTCCCTTTGTCGTTGCCAACTTTACTGGCGAATGCCAGTCCGTTTGTCCGTTAAAGTATACGCAGGTAGGGGCAGTGACATTTTCCAAAGGTTGGGTTTTTCGTCTTCTTCTTCACTTCATAGTAGGCTTACAGTCTGTTCCATCCAGAAATTAAGAGACTTCCCATATCTTGTTCGGTCTTCCAGGTGATCTCTTTCCATCCACTGGTAAAATATCTCTTGCCACGCGCACAATTTTGTCCAGTGTCATGCGGGGTACGTGTTGTTTCCATTCCATTCTTCGTCTTTCTGCCCAATCCCCTATTGCTTGGGTATTCAACAGTCTTCTAATCTCTTCACTTCTGATCTTGTCTCTCCTGGATTTATGTACAATTTTCCTCAAAATATTAATTTCATTCGTCTCTGCGATTCGTTTGGTTTTTGAGGTATCCGCCCTTGTCTCAGCAACGTAAGTCGATATTGGGCGTATTACTGCTTTATAGATTCTTGGCTTAGTGTCCTTATTTAAGTACTTATTATTCCATATGATGTTCATGCAGCCCGCTATTATATAAGTTGATTTTAAAAGTGCCAATATTACTGTGAACAGCCTGCATGAGGTAACGTTAGCCCTCCAAAATAAAATTAGAATTTGGGGGGGGGGGGGGCAACACCCTAAGGGAGAAGATAACACCCTCAGAGTGACTTTTCCCGAAGTGCGACATGGAATGATGCCTGTAATATGGCGCAGTGGCAGAATGCAGGTTCTGTGAAAACGGGAGTTGTCTAGGCAACGTCCGCAACGTTACCCAGTTCGGAAATCCGAGCACGTGGGCGATAACCGAACTGGGAATAAACCTGGAACACCATGCCGCGAGCGCGGCCAGCAGCTAACCACTCGTCTACCAGAGCACCCACCATTATGTTTACAGTGTTTCGCCGACCAGTGTATTTGAAAACCCACGTTCTTAGATGCTGGAAATGTCCATAGTTGTAATCATGGCAGCGTTGAGGTCGTCACTTTCTACAAGGTTACCGGCACGAAGCGGCGGCATGTCCTCTCAGCAAACTTTTGACCCGAGACCAGACATGGCCGACGCGGTTTCGGTAAGGCACCACGTGAGAGCAGCACCGTCGCTTGGAGCGCTGCCGCTCAGCGGCAAATATTAATATAGGCGGCGCCACTTTTACTCATGTTGCTAGAATTGTGGACTAGATCGGAGGTTCCACTTTTGGTGATTGTTGGAATTCCTATTGGTCCGTCTTGCGTTTTTTTTTTTTTTTGTGAAAACATCTGGTAGATAACGATTCCTGGAGCGTGCTTCAGGGCAAGTCGTCTCATGGGATCGTGCCAGTTAAGTACTAATCTTGGTAACGTTTCTTTGATAATGTAGCCTGTGGTTCTAAAGCCCATCACGAAGGACGAACCCCGAGAGGTTCGTAATGTGAAATTGAATTTTGCATTTTATGTATAGTGGCCATACATTTTAAGATCTGTGAAATTGTAGAATTCGTAAAATTCTAGCCGAAAATTGCCCTAAAAAATGGCGGTGTCTTGTAATTTCAAATTAATTATGGTCAGTAATGTCGCGTATGGCAATTCTAACGTAAGGTTTTTTTTTTTTTTAATATAAATTGTTAGATCATCCTTTTTAGAAGGCTGTTAAGATCAGAATTCTTTTTCTCGAGTCAGCCTCGTGTGTAAAAGTACAAATTTAAGAAAAAAATGAAAACATCTTTATGGGAAAGCGTAATGTTTCAATACTTTGGAAAATATTGAAGACCGTGGCTATTAGAATTTGTAAAAATATTCTGGATATATCAAAGCAATGCTAGTGGAGTTTGTACAGATTTCTGGAACAGCATTTGTTTTAAAAATCTCAGACCATTGTGTGGTCGTTAGTATTTTATATAGACATAATCAGTATTAATTAAAATGCATTATAGATTTTTGTTATATGGTTTTGTTGCGCTTTTTCTGTATAAATGTTTAGTGACAGCTTCTTGTATTAAGGCGTTTTTATATAGTTTTCTAAACAAAGGTTTGAAAAAATTTGTTGAACAAAATTTTTTTTCTCAGTGAAATTCATACATGTGTTTGTAAATATAAATATTATAATATAAAATCAGTTCTGCCAAACCATGCATGTCTTTGATTTAATATTTGATATAAAGGCGCGTTTAAACTATGTCTTAGGATACCTTTTTGCTGTTTTCCTGCTGTATCGTTTTTTTTTTTTTATATATATTTTGGAGCTTTTGATATTTGTGGATTTGTCTTGTATGCGCAGCCAGACTTGGCCTCTTTTTTTAATTATAGATATACGCAACTGTATTTGTTCATTTTACTTCTCGCTAGATATCACTATCAGAGCATATGTGCACTCGCAGTTAGGAAAAACTAGTGTTTATATTATTGTTTTCTCTAAAGTATTCCCACGTTTATTATTTTTTGCATAGTTTTTTTGCATTTATATCTTTCATAGAAAAGTATCCGCTGTTAGAGTCGGGTGTAATGCATGTGAGCGGACAGGTAAATATATACACGCTAAAATAATCTGTAATTTTTACTGAGAAATTCTTTGTAATTTTTCAATCAAATGCTTCTGACTTTGCTGCGTCCTAAACTAAGAGCGTGGCAAGGCAGTATTTGCATAAGACCTAGCAAAACCTCAGAACACAACAAATGGCAAAAGCCATACAAAAAAAACTATTTTTTTCTGTACAGTGTAAGCGTACGTGATAGTTATAAGTGGTTTGTAACAGAAACAAAGAAGTGTGGTAGTACTCTTTATTTTGACTATAGTTTTTTTGTTCAATTCTTTCATGCCACTTACAGGTGAAAGAAAATATTCATGTGTTATTTTTCTTACATTACATTTTGAAAAGTGAAAATTATTTTCCTCTCCCATACATAACTAATTTTTTTAAAACATTTACATAAAAATAAAGGTTGCCAAAATATAGAATAAAATGCAACCAGATACTTAATGTACCAAATACACTCGCTGTTATTTAGCAAATTTTTCATACAGGTTATGTTTATGCCCTTTACTGGCTATTTTAATGAGAAAAAAACAAAAGGCCTTCACAAAATATACTGGGCAAGTGACCCCAAAACACCATAATTACAAAATGGTGGCTTTATTTCTGCCGCACCTACATTTACTCTTGATATTATTAAATCATGTTCAGTTCCTACACCAGGAACTAACCAATTTGGTGACACGTTCGTGGCCATCACTAAATGAGCCTGGTAACCTCACTGTGTACTGCGTATCTACTCGCGATCCCAAGTGGATGGGAGCAACTGCGCAGCAATGCCAGCCTTAATTCCCGCGAGTAAATGTGATTTTACAAAAGCCTTAAACTTCGTAAAGTTTTCTCTTAAAAAACATTCGCCAATCATAAATACACCGAGTCTCGCATATTGCCTACTGGGTTGCAAAAGAGTACGACCATAATTATTGCCTTTGGTTACAAGTGATTTCGGTTACAAGTAGTTACAACCACCTAACTTCTTGGTTACGAAATGTTCACCATTCTCCTTATAAAGTTTACAAAATCCCTGGTTACAGAAGGTAACATTATGGAATTTTTGGCTAAAAGGCCAGCATTTCGTAAAACTTTAAAAACACTTTAAAAATTCCGGCCAGCATGGCCCTCGCCTAACGACAAAGTGACGCAAGTGACCCGTTTCGCTTGAGGAGCCTACATGTGTGTATCAAATAAGAATGCTACTTATTTCTGGTAGAAGCTTGCCCCCTCGAGGAGGCTGAACTGACCCCGATGGCAGCGTGTAGCGGCATTAAATACACAGGTCCGCCCTCCTGCGCTACCAATCAAATTAATTTCCCCTCAAAAACTCCGGATTTCCCAGAAATCGCTGGGCTTTCAATTAATCCTGGGAGGGATCAAGCTAATCACAACTAATGACGGTTGATGTTACCAAATATGGTGAACCGACGCAGCGGACGCCTATTTCCCTTAGGGGGTCTAACTAATTGAAATATCAAACACCAATAATAATATTACAGTATGTCATCAAACTTCCGGCCTCTTGACCAAGTTGCCGGAAACGGCGTAACCAGACGTCACTGTTTTGGGCGGCGCACGCACCATGGCAGGCAGTTATCAGCGCTTGCCGTCGATGGTGCTGCGCTCCGGTGACGAATAGCAGAAACACCAGTCCGCTGCACACTTATCTGCCTGGTCTGGTTGCTGCCGCGCGTGAAAATATGCGCGGATATTAACAGTTATTTTTTCGGCACCACAGGTTTTCCAAACTCTTTTTAAAGTGACGTGAAGCCAACGAGATCATTACAGGTTTCAAGTTTCATCGGAGGTTTCTTAAGCTCAAAATCAACGTACGAAAGTGTTCGTGCGTATGGGACAGTACGCCGCACAAACCACAACCAAACACAGTGAGTTTTTTTTTTATCGAATGGGTGAATGTCAACAAGGTTCGCCTGCTAGTACATAATTATTCGAAGGCGTGTGCGACGTGATCCACCCCATTAATTTTAAGAGTGTTTTTATTAGTTGCAAGTTGATAATTATTTCAAAATGTGCAGTGACGTGACGCTGCTCGTCACATGCTTGTAACAGTACAAAGAATTTTCTTGTAAAACTACAAGGTCCGTGTTTGTAATAGACCTTAGGAAATGTTTGTACTATAATGAGCCGTATCAATGAGCTTCAGCACAATGTTGGGTACTCAACAACGTAAAATCGTATAAACATTTTGTACAAAAACTATTGATGATGTAAAGTGTAACTGCGTGCAAAGAGAAATGTATTGCAAGTTTTAATCACGTAAAACACTTAAAACAATATTCAGATGACCATAATAAAACGACAATTTCAAAGAAACGTGACTGTATTATTAATTATTTGTTAGTGTTTCCTAGCTACACACAACTCTTGAATCGTCTCTTAATACGTCGTTGTTAAGAGGCGTCCAAATCTCTTAACTCAACTGAACTCTTAAAAAGAAATACATGTACCTATTCTTCTTTACAGTATACCTTGAATATTATTTTGCATGTATTTGCACGTATATTTACAGTAAAAATAAGCGTGTTATCATAAGTCAAGTTGGTCTTGTTGTTAAAGGTGCGGGCCAGTGATACAACGGGTGGGAGTTCTAATCCCCGTGCTGGCGAGAAGTATTTTTTTTAAATTATGTTTTGAATTTTTTTTCAGTTGTCTGTTACTAATTCATCACATTTATTTTGTAGAAGAAAAGAGTAATTTTATGTGCACTTCTCAATAATGTCAGTTGCCATAAAAGGCTAACATTTGTAATATTACCAAGAAATATTTTGCAGATGTTACAAGAAATCTCTTTGTAGTTTTGCAAAGGATTTTATTGACAATTGGGTTTCCAAGGATTTTCGTTGTAAAAATTTAAAAAAATGTTATATATATATATATATATATATATATATATATATATATATATAGACACACACTTTGCAACGTGCCGTACTTTTAAGCTGATTTGCAAAGTTCCCATATTTTGATATCATGGAAACACTGCTTCTGCGCTTTATAGGTCAATTAAATTTATTTAATGTCTGAGATAAAATCAACTATAGGGAAACGTCCACAATTTTGACTCACAACTTGAAGCGCATTGTCAATGCTAGATTTAGTTTACCCTAAGTAAACGGTCGTGATTATAGCTGCGATGATGCAACCATATTTCGTTTGCAGTGCGTCGCAGTCATAATATACCCTCGAACTCGTGTTGATGACCTTGTATCAAACTGTTCTATTTAAAGTTGTCACGACCCAATGGTTAAAACTGATAAAGGCTGTTCACGAAAAAGTGAGCACTTTTGAAAACAACCTAAGGAAAAAGTAGCTGCTCGTACCTGCATATACTTTAACGGGTACATTGAGTGACATACGCCCAGTAAAGTTGGTAACGACGGAGGGAAAGTAGTTCCATATTTTAACGTAGATTAAAAAGTGTTGGTAATTATTTGGGACAACTTAAATTATTTCTGTACCGTTCTGGTTTTTTTTTATTGCATCGAAGTGGAAAAATGAGCAGATTTGTTAAATATTAATTTTTCTAATACTTTCACTGTTTCACTTGACCGACGCATGAATAAAGCGATGAGGCGCATGCCAATGTTAATTTTACATAAGGAGGAAGAATACACAATGTGCATGCAAGTAGATCTTAAGCAGGGCTTTCAAAAGTGCTCACTTTACCGTGAACAGCCTATATACGAACTGCAGACTACAGCTATGAATTCGGATGAGACATAATCTGGGAATACAATGTCAACCCAGGCGCATTCCCATGTCTTCACCCTTCTTTTAATTTATCACGACTTGGTGACACGGGGTTTTTTTTACCCCCTTTCCCTTTCGTTTCAATTCGGCCAAACGTGGCACGAAAGTTCGCCTGGTAATTGTATCCGCCAGCAGAGCTGCATTCCCAGTCCCGCCTCTTCCCGTAATTGAATGCCTCGCGGGAGCGTTGCTGATCTCTTGCGGAGTGCTGTACCGCCACGCCAGACAGCGCAGCACAACTGCATGGCTCCTCTAATTGAGTGCCACTTTCAAGTCCATTTCCCTCGCTGCCTGATTGCTTCTAATTACAGCATTCGAATGGAGATGAGTACATTGTGAAAGGAGATGTCTTTGAGCGTGGGGAGGGGGGGGGGCTGGCGGGTTGTCGCTGTGAAGGTTACGCGGGTGGAGGGGGGGGGGGTAGAACTTGTCCCTAGTTTCCGACCGCTCGCTCTTGCGGTCGCAGATTCAATGCTCCACTAACTACACAAAGTGGTCCGTTTTATGCCTGCTCATTACGAGGTGGAGCGCGCACCGCGCGGTTGCTGCATTTATGTACGTTCGTTCCTCTTTGTGCGGGAGAGGCGCCATTAACCCCCTCCACCAACTCGAACCCGATCGCTCGGGCAGGGACCTTAAGTTCCACCCGCGGGCGCGTTTCCTTCCGTCGGGAGCTTTTTAATTCTCGACTGATTAATCTAGGAGCGCTTTCCGCGCCGGAATAGCAAGTAGCTTCGTCGCGATAGGTGTCGCAACGGCCGGCACAGCATTAAACCTTCTCGCCGCCGGTTTAATTAACTTCCGGGCGTGACAGAGGTCCGCGGAGCCGCCATTAAGAAAGTATGTTCTTCCTCAACCCCCCCCCCCACCCTCCTCGACGTCCTCGAATTTCTCCAGCTCCTTGCTGTTGATGAGGCTCGACCTATTAGTTTCGAGCGACGCTTGCTTCGCCTCCTGCCCTTCAGTCGACGCGTTTTCTTTCTCTCCCCCCGCGGGACTCTTTCCTCTCTTTCGCGAAGTTTCTCTCGATGTTGTTAATTCACCGGCGGAAGGCCGTGCCGACATGTAAATTGATCTCGTTGCCGAAGGCGTCGCGCGACGTCAGGGAGAGACGAGGACCGGCCCGACGCTTATTTTTGCTCGTGACTTCCCCCCCTCGGGACTTCTCCGACGCAATTGCGTCCTCCTTTTCTCGACGACCCGCGCCTGGTTCGTTCCGACCCCCCCCCCCCCCCTCGGCAATGCCTTTTAGCATCTCATTCCGGCCCCCCTAACCCCCCCCCCCCCTCATCCTCGGCTTGTATAAATACACGAATAAAGTTTCGGAATTGAATACTAACTACGCCGGGAGCAGTGCTTCGTAATCCTGCGAACTCCGAGAGAGGAACAACTGAACTCCTCCCCCCCCCTCCTCCCGTGGAAACTCACTCTCCAGCTGCGCCGCTCGCGAATAATTATCCGCATTTCGGGCAAGTTTCTGCGAGGATGAGCAAGCCAGCTCGGGCACAGGGAGCGCGGCATTATCTCAACTTGTTCCGTAAGATGTTACGCGGACGCTGCGTCCTCGACTCGTGATGGGGACTGCCTTCCCCCCCCCCCCTTTACACCAAAACCTCCTCCTCAACCCCTAGAGGAGTTCTACGAAGATGTACTGCCTGCTCGAGGCAACCGTCGCTCCAGACTGCTTGCGCCTTGGCGTAAAGGCTGAGCGCGGGAACGTAGTTGACTCAACTTCGTGCTGGGTCGTGATGCCTGACTGAGAGGCTGGACTGGATTGATTGATAAGCTATTCGACGGTAAAATGAGCACTTTTGAAAGCCCTATCTAAGATCTACTTGTATGCGCGTTGTGTATTCTTCCTCCTTATGTAAGATTAACATTGGCATGGGCCTCATCACTTTATTCATGCGTTGGTCAAGTGAAACTGTGAAATTATTAGTAAAGTAAATATTTTACAAACATACCCAACTTTTACACTTCGATGCATTAAAAAAATATAAAGTGAAAGAAATAATTTAAATTAACAGAAATGGTTACCTAAAATTTTTTATTCTACGTTAAGATACGGAACTACATCCCATTTATCGTTACCAACTTTACCGGGCGCATGTCAGTGACGGCGCCCGTTAAAATATGTGCAGGTAGGGGCAGTGACTTTTTTCTAAGGTTGATTTCAAAAGTGCTCACTTTATTGTGAACAGCCTTTGATTTTGTTTATTGACAGGACAAAGTACATACCGTTGCAGAAATGACAAAACAATACAATAGGTAACAATGACACGACATCCCAGCTGCAAATGTTGTACATGAAATGGCAAAGCCGAAGGCAGTAAAAGGATCAACTTCTGTAATGATTGCGACAAAAGAAAACACAGTATATATCTGCGGAAAATAAACAAAAGCTCTTAATTGACGAAGCAAGAGACACAACGAAAAACGGTGCTAAAACTTGAACAAACATTACTAATAACTATGAAAAGAAATTGTGACTGATGACAAGACTATATACACAATAAGTAGGTGGTAAGGAAACAAGATTATGCAGAATCACGCTATAAATAGGGGACAAGAAGAAAAAAATGCCTCTACTGCACCCGCTGCCATGTGATAGCGACAATGAACGAAGTCTACAGTATTTTATATAGAAACACGGGATGAAAATGACAATAATAAGCAAATAAAATAATATCGAAAGAACAATAGCACGAAGGACGACCAAATAGGGAGATGGAATTATTTAGCATTTGTTGCATCGCTGGCCGATAGATCCGTAATCGGAGTTTCACTCTACCTAATACCTGGGAACATTTATACTATTGAGGGTGGTTTGGCATTTTGTCGACTGCTTTGAGTGTATTTCACGGACTCATGATGAGGCGTACAGAAGTTTTGCAAATGCTGTTCACGGTGAACTGAGCACTTGTATGTACATAGTGCATTATTCCACAGAATGTAACATTACCATCGCCATGGGCCTTGTCACTTTATTCATGCGTCGGTATGAAAATAAGGCATCAGTAAGTATTCTACAAATTTGCTAAGTCTTACATTTAAATGCATTAAAAACAGAAAGAAATGATATAAAAGTACGAAATGTTGATTTCAAAAGTGCTCGACTGACCGCCAACAGCATATACCTCCATTTATCACAAATATTAAGGGCCTACATGATATCCTACACCACAAATGAAGAACAGCAAAGGTACCAACGCCAACATGCCATTAAATATCTCAGAAATTACCTTAAAAAGTAGAATGTATTGTATCGATAGTTACACCTCTAACTCCGATATCAAATGAATATATATATATATATATATATATATATATATATATATATATATATATATATATATATATATATATATATTCAAAACAGCTTACTGTTGAATATACTTTTAAGAAAATTAATACACGTTCCCGAAAGAGTCTGTAGTTAAGTGTTTCACTAATCTGCAATTCCCGTTTAATTTGCAAGCAATGCATATTCTGCGTTTTAAAAAAAGTTTCACGTAAAGTGGCCTGCTAGCTGGCCCAGTTTTATACATTTCAGTGCACAAGTTTCGTCTAGCCATGCTGCGTTAACGGGCTGTGTGTAAATGAGGGTAGAACAAGTTGTTCATCAGTGGTTTGACTTTTATGTCCGCCTTAAATTTATTAAGAAAGCCCTCCGAATAAATGCAAAAATGTATACATAAATTTAAAACAAATTACCGTTTCAAGTAATGGTTTTTTTTTTCGAAGCAAGGACAACGCTTGGCAGAAGGAACAAAAATTCTCTGCCTCATAAAATTAACACTCTTTTTATTACACTAGTTATGCATTATTTCACACAATTAAGCAGCTCGGCATCTGACAACTTGGTCGTAGTGTTTTGGATAGAGCACAATAGTATGCAAATAAACATGTTAACAAATTCAGAAGTGAGTGTCAGGGCACCTAAATGAAACGCCTATGATGGGATGGCGTGATAAACTTGCGGGGGGAATGGTACATGTGTCTGTAGTTCCTACTGAATATATATGAAACGAGTAAAAAAATTATCGTGAGTACGTTCTCGTTATTTGATACAGTTTTGGGTACGATGTACCGAAACGTTAACTCCATAATATATACCAGTATGTGCAGAAATATTTCTATTTTGGGAGTTTGCTTGGCCTGTTTAAGTAGAATCCTTAATTATTGTGATTTTTTACAAGTTATTTTGAGACGTATTTTTTTCTTACTGTCTATATTTTAAAGATTTACGAATATACGTATTTAACTGTTTTTAGCAAAAGAATTAATGTCCCACGCCTAGACAAAAACATTTTCACTCAGCCAACATTCCAACACAATTAAAAACACTGAATAAAGTAGTCTTAACAAGATGAAACGCAAATCCGTTGATTCTGACTAATTTATGTTTGTATTTCATTGGTCTACTCCCAAAAACTAATTTATTTGACGTTCTATATATGCAATAACTAATATTACTCATATTACAGTTATAGCATCGCGTCCCGCTTTGATTTAAAATTAATTTTTAGTAAACAATAGAGATGTGCGCAGAAATTTTTCTAGTAACGTCAAACTTCTTAGTTTTCCCTTATATGTACTTTTCATTTAGGAGTCCTTCATGCGAATTTTGTTACACAATAGTAGAACATTGCGTCTTACTTGAAGAAAACTAGTTTCTTATTTTACCTGTGTGCCATCCTACCTTCTAACTACCTGGTAAAATTCCCAGGGCCTTCTTGTACACAATTTCTGTATTACTTAAGGATAGTAACTTTGGTAAGGCGCTTAATGTCCCTGTGTGTCGCCGATGCTTCTCCCTGAAATTTCCTTCAACTTCTCGCAGGCTTATTCACTGATACACTGTCGCAGTTCTGAAACGTCTCTTCCATACTTATGGCGGTATTAGAAGTCTGTGCTCCACAACAAGAAAACAATAATAATTAAAACAAGCGTTCTTTTAATAATCGTGGCACCGTGAAAATCCGGACTATCCTTTCTGATCACACTATCTGTCACACTTTGAAGGCTGGCGAAAACTACAATATATGGTGATGTGCTTTTATAGTCTATTCAAACCGCTCTGTAAAAAAAGTTTAGTATTTTTTTATTTTTTATTTATTTGAATTACAAGCGAGAAGTTTGATGGTTAAAATTTTTATCAGGATTTCGCAGCCATTTTCGGTATATGGGTACCATACTACCGGTGATAATCTTATCCACAGTGCCTACCGAGTATCAGTTATAGTATTCAGTAGTTTTTGCGATGGCATATGGCTTAAAACTCACGAACCTCCACCTACCAATATCTATTTATTTTGTATTTCTAGACAAATAAGGGCCAGGCGTCAGTGGGGCGAACTGTCATCGCAAACATCATCACTCACTAGTTTCAGAGATAAGGCCAGTAATTCTCAGCTACACGTGCACTCTACAGTATATAATAATGGCATTGTAACTGAACTACGCGTACGGAAATGCGTATCAACCCGAAATAGCAATTTAGAGATATTGTTTCGGGCATTTCCGGTTTTACGGGCGGTTCGATAATTTATTGCCCGCTGCCTGTCAGCCAGCCAGCTGTAAAGCTGTTTAAATGAATCTCTTTTATGAGTGAGCAGCGTCGCATCAGCTAGTTAAACTGCATGAGATCTTCTAAATAGCTAACAACAAAGGCGACGGTAGGCGAGTGCAGTGTTCTGGTCAACGCCACAATTTCATCGAAAAAATTTTTTTGTGTAAGCAGGAAATTAGGAAGCAAATACAATCTGACACAGAACTGAAATTAGCAAATAATCAGTTTTTTTAAATTTTGTTAGCGTCTGTCAAACGAATAAAATTAACGCAACACTTGAACTACTGTACCAAAGGGAGAAAATAAAAAATATAAATATTTTACTTAACTCCCATTTTCCCAAAATCTCCCAGTGCTGGGCATGCCGCACTTTAAGGGCCCACTTGAATGCACCCTATTGCAGCATTATTGTCACTAATAACGAAGTTTAAAAAAACAGTGCTAGCCATCTCTAAATCTGTAGATCAACCATTGGTTTGTTGAAAACAGTGCTTTTTTTTTCTTCTTATTATTTGAGTTGGAATTCTCAATTACTGGAGTTAATGAACCAAGATCTGAAATTACTGCAAAACCCGTCACATTTGTAAAATTGCTTCATGATACTTAGGGTGGTCACATTTATTCTTCACCGATTTTTTTAAAGGCGAAAGCATAGTTTGCAATATAATGAATAGGTACAAAACAGCACATAAAATGATCGAGATTGGGCTTATAAGTCCTGGAAGCCTGTAATATGAACAACACTTGGCAGACTGGTTCTGCAGCGTCGTAGTGCCCAAGTAATCAACTCTCACGAATAACGCTGACAGTTTTCCGTGTTGCCCATATGCAGTCGATATACGTGTTCACACTTAGTTCTTCCTCAACATTTATGAGAGATACTGTGCAGTAAATGGTGTACGTTGTTTTGTTTGGCGTTATTTCAACATCAAGGCCATTCAAACTTATTTCTCAAAACATTGGATTGTTTTCAATAAGTAGAGACATGCAAAATTCACGCTATTATTTGGCATCTGGCTGAGCTACACTGTACTGTATATACAGGAGCCGGCGCCGTTTTTCCATTGGTCCCTGCATAAATGTGAAGCCACGCCCTTTCTGATCGAGGGGCCATGGTGGCTGAGCGATTAGCATGCTCGACTCCCACCAAGGCGAACCGGGTTCAATGCCCGGCCGTGTTACCGGATTTTCGCAAGTGGGGAATAGTGCCGGATGATGCCGTTGGACGGCGGGTTTTATTGGGGATCTCCCGTTTCCCCCACCGCTTCATCCCGGCACCGCTCCATACTCACCTCAATCACACTTATCGGCTCTCAAGACCTCGCTCTTAAGAGTCGCCCAAATCTCTTCACTCACTCGCTTTCTGTTTGAACTGCACGTGATTGGGCACACAATTGTGAAGTGTTAATTTATTGGCGCAGAGATACCTAACGCGTGCCAGATGAAGTATGGTCCAATGACAAATGTATTGAAAATGTGAAAAAGTTTGAAGATGGACGTGTATTCAAATAATAACGCGAATTTTGCAGGTCTCTACCAAAAACTAACTTGGATAAACCATTTTTCCTTGACAGTAGTAGGGGCGGGCGGGTTCTAGATACAAAGGGATGCCGCCTTTGATTAATCGTATTATCGATTTGATATCAAATTGATACCAAAAGGGTTAATCCTTAAACCGATCTTATCCGATTCAAAGTTGTTAATCCAATTTTATCCCATGAAACTTTTTTTGAGTAATCCTTAATCTGATCGAACTGAATTAATCAATCAAATATTGTTGTGTGATAAGTGTATAGTTGCATTTTATTATTTTCTTTCTTTCTTTTTTGGGGTGGGGAGCAGCTCTGGTAGATGTCAGCAGGATGACTGGCACTTACTGAGGTTTGGCATGTTGAGGATGGTGTGTGTGTATATATAGTGAGTTCTGTGCAAAAGTGGCATAAGTGTAAAGTTCGTGTAATGTAGATGGTGTTGGTAGATAGGCGACTTTGAAAGATGGGTTTTACGAATTAGTAATGACAAACAATTTAATAGACGACAGTTTCCGAATGCAATTAAATGTTACACACCAGAGAATGTCAGAATGTTTAAACCAGTTCTACATGTGAAAAAATAACACAAGAGAGAAGTATAACTTCCTGGACTCATAAAGAAACAAAAGCAATTACGTGAGTACAGGTGTCCTAAAGAAATTATTAAATAATGAAAATCAATTAAACTTAAATATTCGAATATGTCTACAATGTGATATTCCTATCCCGAGCATTATGTTAGAAATATAATTTACATGAGAGAAGTATAACGAACGAACACAACTATGGGACTAACAAGTGGTAAACAATTACAATTATGTGATTTTCCAGGTGTCCTAAAGGAAATAAATAAACTAACGATCTACAACAAATTAAAAAAAGTCCCTATAAATTATACGATGGCCTTCCTTAACACAAAATATACGAAAAATGCAGCACTACTTGATGCCTCTCGCACATACTTGACAATATTTTAAAACACATATGTCTGCCTGTGAGACTGGCGAGGATCTTTGGAAACGTAATCCATGCGTAAAAATAAATTTATTTATTAGCATGTGTAAAAAAGAAAATGTTTAATATACGTCCATTCGCTCGGGAGGTCGCTCAAGCACTGACTTGGATATAGAACGTATAACCTATGTTTGATTATAGACTGAGTTGAAAAACTCAGGAATTTTTATGAAAATGCAAAACAGCTAATGATCACAAGTACATGTGAAAATGACTAAATACATAATGAAATTGCACAAGGAACTCCCCTATAAGCTGATATATATATATATATATATATATATATATATATATATATATATATATATATATATATATACACACACACACACACACACACACACACACATATACATGGAATGCGGCTGAGTTGAAGTTTATAAGACACACTCTGTTTTCGTCCTACAGCAGACAACAAAACAATAATATTTTTTAAAATAGTTTCACTATTGTCAGAATAATTCACTTTTTAACACAAAGTATTTCCATCGAAGGGTAGGGACACTCGGATGACGTAAAGAAGGATTTCTTCCCAAAAAACATAATAGTTGAACACTTTATAGAAATGTACTATATATATTTTTAAATTACGGACGTACTACAATTATTTTTCAGTTAAGTCTGTGAAATTCGCAGCACTAGTTACCGAAATGAAAGTTGAAAATCATTCCAAGTTTGGTCGACTGGACACAAAAATGATTTTATTCCTGATAAATTAATTTTTTTATACTAAAACAAGAATAATGGCTTTCACTCTCCGAAATATACTGGTCGACACCACTAATTGACCTTGATACCCCTTGATAGTGACATGAAGCCCGCCGCACCAGATGAAGTCGAGAGAGCCTATGTATATGTGTATTGTGGACAAGTGTTGTCATGAAAATTACATGATGGCAGACTGTGAGAACTAAGCACACTTGAGTACACCATCAAAAATTATTTCCACCATTCAAAAATTATGAATTTTACACTGTGGACATCATTTACACCATAAAACTGTTTTATTTTTTTTAAATTTGAAACTAGAAAAATTTAATAACGATTTTTATGTAAAAAATTTTTAGCGTAGGGAATTCTATTTTGCTCACTTAAAACTTACCAATTTCCAAGAAACGGTTTCATTACAAGTAAAGAAATATAACCCACCGCAAACAATTATGAAACCCAGAAAAGTACCCCGTTAAACTAATCATCACTCTAACATTAATGAATTAAAACAATAAATTATGTCACAATTATATTAAAATCAAATAATCCAGTAGAAATCTAATCCGAGAAACAAATTCCGGGAAATATAATCCAAATTTCAAGAAATATAAAATATCATGTTACAAATACATTCTAAATAACATTAAAATTGAATTGTGTCTCAAATGACTTTAAGTTGAAAAATTCCAATAATTTTTTTCCCAATTCCAAGGAATGTAACAAATCAAACAACTATTTAACACCCAAAATTTATGAATTACAATATGTACCAAACACAACAAATTAACACCTAAATGTGAATTGGCAATTAAACCAATCAATCACAAATACCAAAAGAATTAAAAATCAAACACCAACAACCCATCATTTAAAACATGTAACGGATTATCACATAAATGTGAATGTGTCACAAATAAAAGGGATCAAAATGCAATGAATTTTGTCATAAATAAAAGGAAATAAATTAATAATATTATTGTTCAAACAATAATCCAATGAAACAATAATCCAATCAACCAGGTGATTTATTGCACAATAAATACTACATCAATTACCCATGTACAGGTTTATTACATAAAATAACACATCAAATATAATTAAAAATCTTTTATCTAGTATCATAATTTTACAATCATTGTATCGCAATCTTTTAAGATCTTTTTTCTTAAAACCCACGAGTCATGTGCTTTTCAGAATCCTCTCCATCGAACCAAGGACATATCTTTCTTCCTTTTAATGATTTTATCAATCGAATGTTCATTTGAAGTATTGACTTTATGCAGTTCATCTGCCTTTTATTCTTTCCCTTCATATGTTTCTAGGTAATAGACCCTGGGCTGTGATTGTCTAATTGAAATAGTTTAAAATATTTTATAAGGCCAATTAACTGTAAATTTTTTGTCAAAGGTTCCTTTCAGCTTCGAGATATGTATAAATTCGTCAACTTTGAAATTCGGTTCTCTTTCGTCGATGACTTTAACATAATTATAAATAGTTTTCATTAAACTATTGTCCGTTACTTCTTTGGGCAACATCATAATAGTTCTATGATATAAGGAATTATAAAATTTAACTATTTAGGCAAAATGTCAACCCATTTGTAAGTCCCCATCGATGTGAAATATTTGTATATTAACTGCTTAGTCGATTTGTTGTAAAGTTCTACAACATTGGCTTTAAGCTCCAAATATGCTGTGTAGTGATTAACACCATATTCAGTCATAAATTTCCGGAAAGTTGTAGAAAATAATTATGTTCCTCTATCAGTTTGGAGCAAAATTAGCTTTCTCTCTTTCAAAACGATCCTCATTGCATTGGTAACCTGTTTTCCAGTTTTGTTTTTCAAACGTATACTCAAACCATACTTTGAATAAACACCTATTACAGCTAAAATATACTTGTATCGTTTTTTGTATTAGGAAAGCAATGTCATTTCAAACAATTCAGCATTAAAATAACATTTAAAACAATAAGTTATAACTCTTCTTCTAGGATAGCTTATCCTTGTTGGAGAATGAAGCTCTTCAGAAATATTACTAACCTTTATTTGTAATATAAATGTCCTCTTTCAGCTTTTCAATAATAGAAACAATTTCGTTCGTATGTGAATTTTTCCCAGTCTCTCTCGAAGCAGCAAGAAATTTTAATACAACTACCAATTCATTAGGATTGTTCCAATATACAGGTGAAAACCGGTTGTCAATTTCATCTTTATATATTCCACTTCTGATTATATCTTCTATTAAATGTAGTTTCTGATGGTTTTCATCTCCTGTACGAATGTTAGCATTGATATGACAAGCAAGTTCTCTATACTTCTGTAAATCAGTGTCGGGATATCCATTTGGAAAGTTTTTAAACAATAATTCAAAAAATCTTTGACTCACATCAGTTACATAATCACCAATTTTGTTTTTATTGTCAGGCGAAAACTTAGTTTCAGAATCTCCAAGGAACCAGATGTTTTCATGTCAATAACACCCAATGTCATATCGTGCAGAGGTGAAGAATGTTGTACAGAGAATGCTGTTGTGAAGAATGTTGTTAAATGAGAAAGTGTTTACTTTTAGTTTGTTATAGGTTCATCTTCTGTTTTAATTTCCAAAGCTGTTTCATTAGGCGAATTAAGCACAGAATGCAATGTATCCTTTCTAATCGTAACATATTTAAATATTTCATCGTTTAAAACATCCTGTTCCATACGAGCTGATTTGGATTGTAAATATTTCTTGTTCATGTCAGATATAATGTTATGTAATTTGGAAGTAAAGGCAGACATGTTTGATTAAATTACATTCAATTTAATCCATCTATATGAATTATGTTGTTGCTTTTCGAACTGCTGTAGTTTGGTCGAATAGTTTGGGCTTTATCAGTCTTTTCGATTTTACTAAAAACAGCATCCAATTTAGCTGTAGTCTGAACTCTATAGTTAGTAAAATAATGTATTCATGTTTTCAAATCATTATTTTGTTTTCTCAAATCTGTTCGCGTAACTAAACCAAAATTTTTACTTATTAATTTATCTTTTATATATTGGATTATGTGTTCCATTCGTGTTTCAAGTTGTTTTATAATAGTATTGCTTACCACTTCATTAATTATAACACTTAAATTTTCTTGCACGTCTGCATGTTGTGTTGTAAAATCTATGTCATATCATTAAAGTCTTTACTAAATCCATTTAAACGTTCTTCTATTCTAAATTCATTGCTCTGCTAATCATTGGTAATATTGGTTAAAATGTTTGCAATTACGCTTGTGTTTTATAAACATCATTCAAATCCACTAAGTTTATTAATTTCTCTTGAATATTGTTTGATTGCAATCTAAATACGTTTAGCATATAGTTGTTTGAATCTTGTACATAACATTTATTTACTGCATTGGTATCTTTCACAGTCATACACGTATTACATAATCTATGTACATTCAAATCACAATTCCCATTGCGATTTTTGGTTAAACATTTATTGTAATTATTGTGTTTTATACCTCTATGTCCAAAATTTTAAATACTCATTCTTCTTTGCCTGGAAGTAAAAAACTGTCAAAACCATACCTATATCTGCATTTATGTAGGGGAAGCATTGGTATAATCACTAAACAACCGTATTTGTTTTTCCAACAGTAAAAACACATAGTTTTAAACTTTGAAAATGTCATATTGCCTAAAACATGATCATTGTAAATTTGTTGCAGATTGATACTATCCATTTTAAACACAATTACCATATTTGTATCATCGTGCAAATTGTGATTTAGTATACATGCGTAACTTTATGATAGATAAAATTAATCAATGTTTTAATGTCGGCGAAAATTGAAATATTGCTGTATTGAAATACATGTGCTTCACACCAAACATCGTCTAAAATAAATACAGAATTAGATAATGCTTCATTCGGAGGCACTATATCTTCTTTATTTGTAAATGGGAAATATTGCATTCCTTCAATTAACAACAAAATGGTCGCTAATTGTAGATATTTCTCTTGTATTTTTTAAAAAATACATATACATTTTCAAATTTATGTCCATTTGGATGTTCCAGCAGCGACAAAATATCACAAGTGTTTCCACATCATGAAAGACCATCAAGAAATATTTGATGGTAAAAGAATGTCATGTTTCTTTTCAATTATGTATTCTTTTCTTTACAAAATTACTGGCAGATGTACATTTTGTTTATATTCTTCATTCCTGCACAATTACACAGTATAATGTATCATAACATATTGTAATGTACTAAAAGAAGATATTGTAATGTATTGGAACATAATGTAACATATTGTAACAAATTGTAATGTAAAGTATCATATCACAATGTACTAATGTAAAATATCGTAATGCACTAACATAATGTATCATAACATATTGTAATGTCCTAACATATCATTTTGTAACATACTAACATACTGTATCTTAATGTACTAATTTAACAAATTGTAATGTACTAACATAACACATTGCAATTTATTGTAACATACTAATGTAACATATTGTAACATATTTAGTGTACCAACGTAATGTATTAAACATAAAAACTATGTGTGCAAGTCTATATATAGGTTCGGATTCAGTTCAAAACAATGGCTCATATTAAACATATCAAAAATGAATGTTGTTTATTAAATACATTGATTAGTAAATTACCATTTGAATTGCATTTACCAAAATTAAATTATTGCACACCAGGTACTAAACTTGTCAGATGTTTGGCATGGAATGATCAATGAATAAACTCTTTGGAAAATGCTTGTAAAGAACACAATATCGTTTATGATCGAACAAGCGATTTGAAAGAAAGACACATAGCAGATACATTTCTAGCCAATAAAGCAGCAAATATATGGAAGAATGCATCTACATATACTGGTGAAAAGCATGGAGCTTGTGTTGTTGAAAGATTTATGCATGCAAAGGTGAAAAGACACATGGGCTTAAAACCTAAAACTAAAAGAAAAACAAAGAAAGGAGGAACTAATCTATTCCTATTTCCAGCATTAACAGCTCTTGGATCAATCCTCGGAGGGGTTTCGGCAATTAGTAGAGCAGTTAAATCAAAAGGTAAAGGAATGTATTTGAAACCATTTAAAGGTGGACAAGGGCGAAAAAACACCAAATGTGGAAAGAAATGCAGAAAGTCCTAAATAGTCTTCCAAAACATGCATTTACAAACAAAGATATTAATCTATTTGTAAAGAAAATTGATAATCCCTATTTCCAAGGTGTGTATATGAGAGACGATTTACTAAAGAAACCAAATTTCATGAATGTATGGTTGTTAATTTAGATTCGATACAAAATGAAGGAACATATTGGATGCATTAATAAAAAATGCAAATCATTCATGGCATTAATATAGTTTCGGCGATTTACAGCCTCCAATTGAAAGACATAATAATTTAAAAACATGCAATTAAGGTTAAATTACAAAATTGACCATTACCAAATACAATCAATTGTGGACATTTATATTTACGTATTTTGACAAATAGCATAAATAAGTAAATGTAATTGTAAACCATATTAGTAATATGTTAATTATGTTGATATTAAGTATATTTCCCAGCTTTGGAGTTAGATGGATAATGGAAAATTAGTCTAATCCAATTTGTTACTTACAACAAGATACCAAACATTGATATGTATAACCAATCATTTATGGCTAATATTGGTGAAAAACCCTACAAGATTGTGATTCTGGTAGGAACTTATGAGTTGGATAACTTAGAAACATTCATTAAAGCGTCATTACCTGAAGATGTACATTTCCCATTATATGGAAATCCAAATATGTTAACTAGTGCAATGTATAGTAACATCGATAATGATTTCTTGGAACACAATTCAATTGCAAATATGTCAGGTTACAAACATAGAGTATATCAGCTAATAAATTGCATGAATCATCAAAACAGGTTAATATATTATCTGTAAATGTATGTCGTGTAAATAATATTGTACCCAGTTCATATTTGAATGGAAAGCCTACAAATTCAATACATGAATTCACGTGTGCTGTGGCTCCAGGATATAAAATAATAAAAAATAGAATACTTTGATATATCTTCCAGTAATAGTGAATTGTGTGAATGAAATAGTTATTACAACTGTCGACTAAGATGGTAAACTTATTAATTTTATAAACAAAGAAATTACTGTCCATTTACATTTATAAAAAGCTATATAAACAGTTGCATTCAGTTGTGCATTACAATCATATTGGGTATTGCGTATAATAGTGAATTTGGACATAAAGTAGGTGGTTCTTTTAAGAACCATGTCACTAAGGAACAAATTTGAAGAAAGGAAGTAAAAAAATACATAAATACAAGCATGAAATGCTCACTTCAAATAAGTTATCTGCAAAGTTAACATTAGGCAATGAATTGTATTTAAAAAAATAGGATATACAGTTAATAGAAATGGAAGCCATATTTAATGTTGAAGAACCAATCAGTTATGAAAATGCAATAACAAATATGGAAATACATGTTTATGAGCCATTCTGAGCAGGCTGTTTACGTTTCTTGCGGAAATAAGGATTTCATTACATCACAATATTTACACATTACCATCGAAATTAAGTTTACAGTTTATAGGAACTATTGAAAAGACAACCGATGCAAGTAATCCAGTAACTACAAAAATAGCAAGAAATGGAATACTTCATTTAATCGACAGAATTGCATATTTGCTAAATGGAGTGGAAATTGATCCAACACAAGATGTTGGAATTACTTCCACTTTAAAGAACTATCTCTCAGGAATGGTTGTTGGATCTTTATACGGGGCTTATGGCTGGGTGGAGCAATCCTAGTGATTACTCACTACAAATAAACCCAGTTGGAAAATATGAAGTTGTTATTCCATTAAGTTTGGTTTTGGGCTTTGCTGAAGACTACAAAAACGTCATATTAAGAGCTAATCAAGAATTAGTTATTCTATTCGGCAATATATATTTGAATGCCATATATGATACAACTTATAATGAGGAAGGTGTGTTATTTGAATTAAGCAGTGTGGATTGGTTGACACTGCTTATTGAAATTAACACTAGTGAATGTGTAAAGTTTTTGATATTTATCGAAAAAGGGAAAAATTTTGACATTGAATTCAGATCGCAAGGCTTATAGATTTCTCCAACTCTACCATTAGCTCAAATATGATGTGATATGTGAAATCAAGTTTTTCGTCGGAAAAACACAGATATGTTGTCATTTGTTTTCAAACAAATTGTCAAAACAATTTAAAAGCTGATAGATCAGTATTCGATAATTGTGATATGAAAAATATTAAACCTTAGCTAAACAGCTTACCCCTATATGGATTTAAATATGAACTTTGCTAATGGCGAATTCCTTATTTCCTATGTTATGTATACAAAGTTTCAGGAAACTCATTATAACAAAAGCAGTTCACCTATCCTAGTACCCAAAACATTTAAAAGTAGAGGAGCATTATTTGTGTTTGATGTAAACAAACAATATTATACATTTACAAATAGCATGATTGATTCATTAATTCGAATTATTGCAGTTACACCAATTCTGGAAAATACACAAGCTTACTCTCAGATACAGTCAGAAAGCGGCGAACCACAGCTACGGCAAGATGTTTTGCAATGTGCAAGGATTTCAATATTCAGAAAAAATTCATAATTTAAGAATTAGCTATTACTGAAATTGAAGAATAGACAACTGTATTCAGCTTCAAAGCACAGTTTGATTGAAAATATCTATCTCCCAAATACAAGAAAACTAATAGATGGGTTTACTAACCATCACCACGCTTTAAAATGGGAAAAGGTGTCTATAGAGTATGAAAATATGGAAGATATTTGCAAACATTACCTAAATAATTGTGTATTATATGTAGGTGGAGTTGAGCAAAAACTCATTTTAGAAAGTATGTATAATGGGAAAGTAATAGATATTCAAAAAGAATACAAATGCCCCTCTTTCAAACAATTATCTAAAACATATGGATCTAATTCGATATTCTTCTCTGCTGAAGATAACTCGAAATTAATGCTAACTTGGGCAATGATGCCTAACTGAAGTGAAACAGACTATGATGATTCTCCTCCTGAATCGCCCGTGGATATTATTCCAGTGATGTGGCATTATTTGGGATGAGGGACCTTAATGAGTTAAATTTAATATAAAAAGTATTTGGTAGTATGCAATCCACTAGTTCATAGAGATCGATCAACAATACAACAAAAGCACCTATTCTTGCATACAGAAATTAGTAAATTGGATATCTGCAAGTTATTGGCATGTTGGCGTAAACCATTTAGAGTTTGTCTCAGAAAGAAATAGTTTTAGTATCTTTGTGATAAAAGATTACTGGAATCATGGCTTTGTTCCACCCAACTAGTATTTACATTTCTATAACCCCCGGAAACTCAAGAGTAAATAACTTTTGTTTGTTTAATGGAATAATATGTTATTTTGAAGAGATATGCAATGTGTTATTTCATTTCAAAAATATCCAATGTTCCTTAGAGGGTGAAAAATGTAATGATTTAATATCTTGTCCAGATCTGAAAAAAGTCCTGTATACCATATATGTCTGAATACAGGTCTACTAGCGAGCATCGAAGAAGTATGTTCGAACTTTTATGAAACTTTTCCTGATATACCAGAATGTATAATATTACATGCACCCGAATACACAAAACAAAAAATTATAACTATCAAACATATGAAAATACTATAAGTATTGCCAAGGAGAGATCGGAAAAGATATGATTTAAAAAAAAGTTTTTGTAAACACACAGTGATGAGTAAATGTATTCTGTAAGCAAATGTAAGAAAAATGTATCGAAATAAATAGTTTGAACAATTTTTCTGTTTTACTGATATTACAAATACATTTATTATAATATTCCCATATTCTGACAATCAAATGTAACGTAAACTTTGTTTGTGTGCATTTAACATTCAAATCTAATGTGTTTATACTAAAAGGGTTGTGTGTGAGATATTAATTAAATAAAACAATGGTAATTTGAAAGTGATTTAATTCATAAAACTCCTTAGACATACATTCAAGGATTCAGACATCTTATGTTTAAAAATGTATGTTTTACACCTCTAGAATAATGTAATCTAATTGCTTCCCGGAATTTCCTATAACTACCTATAAAAGGTGTATGCCTTGCAGTTTCATTCTAATCTTTGAATAGTAGGAAAGAAATGATGTATTTGCTGTGTTGCCTCTGTGGTAAAGAATTTACAGTTCTGTGGAACTTATGATGACGTGATGGAACGAGTTGTGGAATGAAAAATTCAATAAAGGAGTTTCAGTGTGATTTATGCCGGAAACCATTTTCTCGGAGTGATGCTTTAAATAGACATTGTAAAACTTGCAACACTGGTTCTCCACTTCCACAATCTGCTCCTCAGGAAACTCCTCAGTTAGCTCCTCAGACAGCTCCTTAGTTGGCTCCACAATCTCCTCCACATCGTAAGGCAGCATCATAGTTTGCTCCGCAGTTAACATTTCCAGCTCCACCCACTGTATTACCTCAAAAAATTCTATATGTTAGTTCAGGGACGAAAAGCAATTTGATTTCCGACTCCCCAGCTTCAGTGAAAAGCTCATCAACAAATCTCAGATACGAGATACTGACTAGTGCATTCGCCAGCAGGCTGACGCGCAGATAGTTAACAATGGGCTTAACAGTGATGTACACTTTTCTAGTTTTTTCTAGAGATTCAGAATTCCTTTGATAGATTTATTTGAAACACCACCCCGACCTATTATAATTAGTATAACAGTAACATGTAAATACTTGAAATCCCTCACGGCAGAGGAAGACGTAACTTTCTATTTTCAAAGTAATTCCCTCCGTGTCCTACATTAATCCGATGTTGATGAACTTTATGATAGGAACATAATACCTTACTTAATAACCAGACATGAAGAATTGGATGCCTTTGGAAGTGGTTTGACTTTACAACTGATACCAAAAATGGATGTGTATATCTCCCAATACCGGCCGTTCAATGCTGGTGGTAAATAATCCACATTTCTTAGCGATAAGAAGGCTTCTAATCTGATGCTGCTTTATTATTCACTGCGCTTCACTCTCATCGGCTCTCAAGACCCTGGTTTCGAGAACCGCCAAAATCTCTTCACTCACTCTGATTTATAGATTAAAAAATTTGCTAGAATGTTATGATACAATTAGAAATCTGTAGATTTTTCCACAAAACCCAGAATATGTGTAGAGCCTCTGAACTGCGAGCCTTGCCTCATGCCAGTACGATGTGTATGTCAAGTTTCCTCTGCAAACGTTACACTTCTTGTATTTCAGTTCTTCACTCAGCGCTTCATTCAGCCGGCTGGTGTATCCCTGCATGATATAGAATTCCTGTCTAAATTTTTTTCCGCAACACTACGCTCAATACCATAATAAATTCAGCTCTGATATATGCAATACCACCAATGAGGTAGTTAAATTACATAATAGAATCTACGAGTCAATTAAACTGTCAGCCGTATCAAGAGTGAGCAATTAACTGATAGATATTGTCTTCAAATAACTTATATAAGATTCTAACAGCCAGCAAGCCATGGTAACAGGTAGCGAGTGAACACCTCATCTAGAATCCATTGTGAATAACAACTTCCCATAGATTTGAGAATAACGAGTTCGTCTTCCTGCAACATCAATGAAATGTTACCAACCTCGTTCCAAGAAAAGAAGATTGAGTGTTTTTTCTGTACATAAATAAATATTTTTAAGAAGAGTGTGATTTTTGTATATGTAAATAAATATTGTGTTTGTTGGGAAAGTAGAATATATTAAAAGTGTATTTTAAAGAGAATGTGTATTTCATTTTTTATTATTTACCTCCAAACAGTTTGTAGATCTGGAATTTTATAAAACATATCTTTGAGAAATGAGTGAGTCACTTGTAACATAAAAATAAAATATATTTTATTTCTTTATCACCAGGGATCGTAGTTTTCCAGTTTGTATGCGTGAAGAACGTTTATTTAATCATGGGTGTGATCTTTTTTTCCATATATATCTTGAAAAATGAATATCAACATAACAAAATTACCTGGTTATTGATGTTTTTTCAGTGAACACAATACGTAATTTTGTATTCGCTCAGTTTAACGAGTGTGTGTTTGTTAGTAACAATTGGTGAATCACTTTGCACACTGTGAAATCAATTTGCGAAATCATTATGGAGATTCGCAATGAGTAGACGATTTTGTGTCTTAACAGAAAACAAGACAAAATAAATAATTTACTTATAGTATATGAGTTTTAAATACAAATGTAAAATGCAGTTAATGGGTGTTAACAGACACTGATGTTTTTCACGAGATATTTAAAAAACATAGAAATGGCATTTACTCATTATCTGCCTTTATTTTGTAAATCAGTTAATTTTGTGTTTGACACTTTGCATGAAGCCAGCAGGATTCCTACAGCTGGGACATATACAAAACTTGAGCATTGCTACCAGTCCTTGTCCCGTGCGAGACAGGCTGGTTGCTTGATGGCAGTTCACAAGGGGTTGCATTCCCTTGACAAAGTAGCGAGGTCGTCCCTAATCGACTAGCAGTCTGTTACAAGATAGAAAAAAGACAGACAAAGTCGCGCCAGTATGTCCATCCTGTTTACGCATTAGTACCAACCCTGTGCTTCGCCTAGCTGCTTCCCAACCCACAATGCTTGCTAGGTGCTATCATCATCTATCTGCTCGGGGTTCACACCTCGCCCACAGTCTTCAAGCAGTATTTTTTAGAAATATTTCCATTTTTCGCATATTTAACTTTAGTATCATAAAATACGATAGGAGTTAAAATATTTTTATGCATGTTGATGAAATATTTTTTTTAATAATCGTCGATTAATGTTTGCATTCAGTTTCTCTACTAGTGTTAACTACAGGAGTCATTAAAATTTTTTTTTGCGTTAGCTTAGTGTGTAGAAATTTTTTTCTGTTATTTTGAAGTTTGTGCACGTCTACAAATTTTTTTAAGCAAACCAGGCGTTATTTGGCCAGGATTCGTAAATGTGGATTTCCGAAGCTATTCTACATTAAAATATCTTTGTTTGCAGCAAATGTTTAAACACTTGAGAGTCTAGATGCGAGAATTTTTCAAACATTCCCTGACACAAAGTATGAAGACTGTTGACCAGCTCCAGGAATGGCGAGTCTTGTGGGTTGTCTGTCAGGTGGAGAGTCCCTGAAGTTGTTGGACAAAAGATGCGATCTAGGTTGACAGAGGTAGGAGGGTAGGGGTTCATGGCCTTGAATCGACAGCAAAGGCAGGGTACTTGGACTGGGGAGTTCTCCAGCCAGCAGAAAAACACACTCTGGGGTGGGGGGTGAAGGATGGGGGTGTGAGGCTTTCAAAAGGGCAGCCTTCTGAAAACGAACTTTTCATTGGATGGGAGGGGGACAGATCGCCGAATACGCGCTCTGGGGTGTTGTTCCGTGACCTTGGACAGAAACTGTCTTTTCACACAGTCATCTTCTGGATATTGGGAGTGGGGTTGGGGGAGATGGTGCAATGAAGAACGACGTGAACAGTTCTCGCAGTCAGTCGCCATGGGAGTTTCATGACAACACTTATCCAGGATACACGTATACATTGGCTCTCTAATCTTCACCGGGCGCAGCAGGCTTCGTGATGCAACCAAGGGGTAGCGAGGTCTCCGATTTGCAGTGTTGGCCAGTAGGGTCCGGAGAGTGATAGCCGCGATTCTCGTTTTAATATGAAAATTTTTAATTTATCAGGAATAAAATTATTTTCATGTAGACTAAGATTCTGTGTTTGGTCGACAAAACTTGGAATGATTTTCATCTGTAGTTTCTGTAACTAGTGCCATTAATTTCTCAGACTTTCGTGGAAAAAATGTAGAACACCTGTTATTTTAAAAAAATATGTAGTACATTTCTATAAAGTGTTGCACAGTTACACATTGTGTGATTAAATCCTTCTTCACATCATCCGAGTGTCCCTACCCTTCTATGGAAATAACTTGTGTTAAAAAGTGAATTATTCTTACAATAGTGAAACTTTCATTAGTATATTATCATTCCGTTGTCTCTTGTAGGATGAATACAGAGCTTTTCTTGCAAATTTCAAAACAGCCGCACTCCACACACACACACACACACACACACACACACACACACACACATATATATATATATATATATATATATATATATATATATATATATATATATATATATATATATATATATATATATATATATATATATATATATGTGTGTGTGTGTTTATAAGCCAGCACACGTCAATCATTCACCAGTCTCCAGGGCAGATGGATGTGTTTTAGGGGAGCTCCTAGTGGGATTTCATTACATGCTTAGTCATTTTCATGTACTTGTGTTCGTTAGCCATTTTGCATTTTCATTCAAATTTCCGAGTTTTTCACCTCAGTCTATAATCAAACATATGTTATAAATTGACGTGAGTCCTATATCCAAGTCTGTGCTGCAGCGGCCTCCGAGCGAATGGACGTATATTGAACATTTTCTTTTTTACACATGTTAATAAATAAATTAATTTTTACATGTGGATTACACGTCTAAAGTTCCTCACCTGTATCACAGGCAGACTGACATGTTATAAAATATTGTCAGGTATGTGCGAGAGGCGTTAATTATTGTTACATGTTTCATATATCTTGTGTTTAGGAAGACTGTCAATTAATTTATAGGGACTTTTTGATTTGTTGTAGATTGTTAATTAATTCATTTCCTTTAGGAGACCTGGATGCTCACATAATTGTAATCATTTACCACTTGTTATTCCCGTAGTTGTGTTCATTTGTTATACTATTTTCTTGTAAACTATATATCTAACATACAGCTCGGGGTAGAAAAATAATGTGTTAGACGTATTTGTCTCTTTACATTTAATTTATTTTCATTATGTAATAATTTCTTTAGGACAATTGGCTATTCACATAATTGCACTTGTTTCTTTATGAGACCAGTTAGTTACACTTCTCTTTCATGTTAGTTATTCATACATAGAACTCGTTTAAACACTCTGAAATCCTCTCGTGTGTATCGTTTAATTGCATTCGTATCGTTTAATTGCATTCGGAAACATTCGTCTATTTCATTGTTTGTCATTACTAACACCTAAATCCTATCTTTCAAAGTCGCCTATCTACCAACATCGTCTATGAGACACAATATTTACACTTATGCTACTCTTGCACAAAACTCACCACATATATACCCCATCCCCAACACGCCACACCTCATTCGAGAACCAGTCGTCGTGCTGAGAACATTTACCAGAGCTGCTCCTCACCCCAAAAAAGAAAATAAGTAATAAAGTACAACTATACACTTATCGCACAACAACTTTCGATTGAATAAGTCAATTATATTAATTGGAGCAATCAATCAATGTTTCATGCAATTTTATCCAATGAAAATACAAGAAAGATATCGGAATAAAAGATCGGTTAAGGATTAAAAGATCGGACAAAGGATTAATCAAATAATTTCATCGAATATACCATTTTTGCTCGGATTAAGATCGGATTAAGGATTAACCCTTCTGATATCAAATTTAAATCTAATCGATAATCCGATTTTGTATATAGAACCCGCCCACCCCTACTACTCGTGACTGCCTTTGAACTAAGAATCTTCTGGTTGAAGTTGGGTGCCGAACTGACGTGCAAGTCACCAGAAATTAATAAAAAGGAGCGGGGGTTTCAGTTTCCTTCTTAATGCTTTAGTCATTTGGTGCTAACAAAACCAGAAACAATATCTGTTAATATTACATAAACCGAACCGAAAGTAAACGCTGCTATACTTATTGACACAAAGGCCACTGTTTTCTCAATCACAATATTGACGGCGCTTTTCTTAAAAAATATTCAGGCGTGTTTCCCAAAATGCAACTTTTTTTTTTTCATTTACGTTCCAATACTTGTGTATACAGAGGTCCATACCTAACTCACCTGCCAACGACGTGACATGGTGGATATCTGCAGTGCGAAACACATCATAATAAAATTGTGGGTATTGTAAAAATATTAATTACCTTAATTTTTTTAGAGGTTGCTCCGAAGAAGAAATGTGCTTTTTATAAAACGATTTGAGCTTGTAGAAATTATAGTTCGAGTTTTTATATACATTTATTCTTTTAATCTGAACTAATTTCTATTTTCATATAATTTATAAACCAGCTCACTGCACTTCAGTAGGCTAAATATTGAATAATCGTACATTAAATCATACATTTTTCTGATTTCAGTATAGCCGGCAAGTTTTTTAAAAAAGAAGTTCGATAATTTCTTTATATAAACACTATTATCAAAACTGATTGAGATGGTGCAATGGTATAACTCCTGGACTAGAACACTCGGGATGACCTGCTTTCGAGTGCCATTCCGACCATCCTGATTTCAGTTTTCCAGATTTTTCCAAAATCACACCAGGCGAATTCTGGAATGGTTAATTAATATAGACCTAGGGCAATTTCTTACGCATTCCCGAATGTCTAGTGTCTCCCTTCTAAGGCCTTGTCGCCATTTGGTGTCACCTAAAACGCCTAATAAATAATATTGCCGGATTCCGCCTAGTCATCTGCAAGTTTGCGACTTCAGTTACGAAGATGTCTAATAGCCCGACTCAAGGTACTTAAACTTTTTCCATTCCTACATTGGAATCGAAAATACAGGGCCGTGATTTTTGTTGCAGGTCCTCCTTTACACCTCGTACCATGGAACTTGATAAGTATGCAGAAATACAATTTGAAAACACAATTTTCTAGAGCTACCAGAACGAACTTTAAAAAAAACTGAGGCGAGTCGTGCTGGCGTTAACAGATGATACTCTATCGTTTTTCAGGTGCAGAACATCACCGAAGGGGAAACTTATTTTGTTCCTTCCACACCTTTCCAGCCATACTTTACGTCACTTGGCAGTAAAACGATGCTCCATCGACGTTATCGGTTGACGTGGATGTATCAGATATCCTGAATAATTTGAAATTTTTCAGGCGATGATAGTGACGTCATCTCGAAAGCCCAGTATGTAATAAATGAAAGCCAATGAGAGCTTATCAGGCCGCTGAGCTCTCCGGCCATTCCGGTGCTGGGGTTGCCAAAACAATAGGTAACAGTTTGTCGACTTCGTTCATATTTCTCCGTGTTTTAAAATGGTTACACGATTTCTAACGTTATGTTTTTATTTCCAGTTGTCGCGATGTTGAGGCTATAATGTTGTTCATATAGTTAAAACGGAACGTTGTTTCTTCAGAATTTCAGTATGAAAATTAATAAAATCAGCCGCACCTGACTCACACATAATTGGATTGAATTGGAAAGGACTTATTAACATACTCCGTTTTTATGCCTGAAGGTTTAGCAGAGGACGGCTTATAAAGCTAACTTATGACCTAACTTAAACTAACATCCATGCCTTACCTGGGATTCGAACCCAGAACCTCCTGCACCCCAGATCGGTGGCGCACCAACCGACTGCACCACGGGAGGTGGGTGATTCACGCGTGAGGCGTGTAATCAACTACTATATAGTTTGAAAACATGAAACTGAATCTGTCATGGAATTCTTTGTTTAGCCTCTTTTGTTTAAATATTCGAGGTCCACCAACAAAGAATTTCTCATGAACAATCCTAAGTAATTTGCACCCTAACCTCAATAAATATTACGCAAGCAGTAACGAAATTGGAGCGGACTATGCTACGTCTCTTGTAAAACTGACTGCATAGGAAATGGGAGAATAGTGGGAAGGGTATTATACAGATTATAGATTTCAGTTGTTAATCATATCAGTGAAGTGTTGTATAAATCTCTAAAGTACTTATTTCACTACGGAAAATAGGCTGAAGCGTGGAATAGTAGACAGCTGTGAAGAGGCCTGTCATGTCAGGATACTGTTACCATCAACTACACATCCGTATATGAATTTAAAAATAAAGTAGCCATATAAGTGCTTAAGTGGCATACTACGGAAAATATCACCAAGGTGCATTGAAAACAGGACTATATTTTGTGATAATTTACTGACATTTTCAAACAGGGTCTTGTGTAATGAGTTTACGAAAAATCGCATAACCAGTATTTGGTAATAATTTCCCTCACTGGAACCTCGTTGTGTTTTACAATCAGAGTAAAAATTTGCAACAATTTTATTTAAAATTTGTGGCACAACTCAATCGAGCAATGTGCCACTTTGTGGAACTTTTCTTATTTTGTTACCGCTTTGTTTGTGTCTTTGTTTGGGGACATTTACTAAGTTGCTTTATGGTAAAGTTTGCCTTTTCTCAATTACTCGATGATTAAATTTAAATGTAAAATTACAGTAAGGTGTAGGATAAAAAAATAAAAGCATATGTATTTGTTTAAAAGTAAAGGTAATTATTTGTTTGTTGCTCCGATAGTTATATTGGCAGTAATATTGGTGACTCTATCATATATGTGTACCTCCCTTTGAAATTTGACATAAATTTATGAAGATTTTATTTGTAAAAATTAATACAAAATATTAGGATTTTGAAAATTTAATTGTGGTCTTGCTAACATAGATGTACTTGGAAGTGTGCCTGAAGAAATGTGATGTATGCTGGTCGGTATCGATACTATCGATTCGTCCGACTATATCGAGAGCTCCATTGCACTTGTGCGGAAAGCACCCTTTTCCCGTCTTCTGAAAGACTCGATCATGGCGTAATGCAACGGAATTTCTTCGTATGCTCTCAAATACACTTAATGTGAGTTAATCATTTTGTATTTCCGCTCAGGGTAAGTGTATTTCGTATTATTAATATTAGGGAATATTGAAGCATTAGTATTTGTGCTCTTAATTATCGAAACTTTGTTGTTTTTGCGGTTCAGCTGTAGTAATGGCATGATTCTTGCGATAGCAACTTACTAATTTCTATTACCGACTGGATGGTGGCCTTTTCCGTCTTGGTTCCTTTCTGGAATCGCGAATAATCGCTCCCGGTAGAATGTCAGCTAAGAATTTATTAATTCTATGATTACCTTATTTGCATGATTGGGATGAAGCGCCTCATCAAATTTTTGTATTAAAACTGAAAACTGCATTTACAACTAACTTCAGAAAGTGATTTGGACAAAAAATACTACTCAAAATGTTGATCTAAGAAATGTATATAATTATTGTCAGATGTTTCTGTTTTTGTCCAGGGTTACCCCAAAATACGCATGGCCAAATTACTTAAGCTAACCTAACAATATCTGTTGCAATATTTTTAACTTCACGTGATGTTGAATATCTTTTTTTTATATAGTGTGTTTAGTTTTTGTAACGAATATGTTCCTGAAATACTGATATTACCTGTCATAGAGAGAGTCTTTATATATATATATATATATATATATATATATATATATATATACACACACACACACACACACACACGCGCACACACAGTAACCCCTCCAGTTTTGGAAGGCGGTGAAACGAGTAAATTTTATTTATTTTTGGTAAAATTCCTACACTTAAATAAATTATCTCTTAAAACCAAATGTTCTAAGATTTTGTAAAGGGGTTTGGAAAGAGGTGTTTTACCTCGGACTAGTATTGCTGATCTTGTCTGTTGTTGCTAACCTCTTTACACCTAAACTTTTCGATTCACATTCACCCTGTTTCTTATGTGACCAATTGCAGCCATATACAAAGGTTACTCTAGCGTGTAGCTAGTTCCTGTGGTTGCATGGATAAAGGGCGGTGCAGTAACATCCAAGATTTTTTGGGAGGATCGCTTGTACACATTTTGCATTTATAATCTTATCTAGAGTTAGGCACTGCACTTTGTAAATATTAATTCCGGAATGTGAGAAGCTGCTGACAAACGACAAAAAAAAACCGTGAGCATTTCAAAGGATATTTACAGTTGCACTTAAAAGCAGTCAGATAGACTTACTTTTATAGTTGTTTATATCAAGATTTAAATATATAAACCAGTGCTTTTCTTGGATTTATGAAAGTATTATATATCAAAATTCTTCCGTAGCTGTCTGCAGGAACTATTTGAATCACTACGCATGTGCAAATCGTCTCATTAAGTTACATGCGGCTACTGGTACAAAATGTAACACTATCGAACCGAAGGAAGACAACTTTCTTTCCTGGCCTGCTTGAATAATTTACGAGAAGGGTTGCAGTGGGCAGGCGGTTGCACATGAACTTGGAAGATAACCGCAAGAAATTTCCCACAAAACCCACAGTAAAATACCAACGTTGTGTGGAATCGAACCGTTGAATTCACAAGTGCGAGGATCGTGACATCCTGTGCAGACTGTGGTGTTTTTTTTCCCACGTGATCGCTGCTGCACAAGTACGAGTATTGCAAGCCGCTTGCGCCGTGAATATCCGTGCATGCGATTACGCACTACAGTCGCTCTGTGGGGTACAGTATGACTGTCATTGGCAGGCGAAGAGAATGTTTCCTTTAACGGGTGCCTCTTCAGGGCATCTTCAGAGATTACCTAGGTCCTAGGGAAAGAAGAGAAGAAGCGCTGTAGGTCAGGGACCACGGCGGTATAGTGGTTAGACTACTCGCCGCCTTACACCTAGGCGACGGGTTCGAATCCCGGTAGGGTCGCACCCGGATTTTCGTATGTAGGGATCATGCCGGATGATGCCACCGGTCGGCGAGTTGTCTCGGGAGTCTCCCGTTTTCCCCGCCCTTGCATTCCGTCGCTGGTCCACGCTCATCTCACTTCGCCCTCGTCGGCTCTCAAGATCTCGATGTTAAGAGCTGCCCATATCTCTCCACTCCACTACACGCTGAAGTCGACCCAGAATCGTGGGTTGCATGCCACATCGCTTCATTATGCATGTAATTGAACTGGCGTGGAGAATATATGAGGTTATCTGTGGTAACCCCATCATTTAGTGGTGTGATGCAAAAGACAAATGTTTGATACACGTCCCTAAACTGCTTCAGATATCCTTTACTTAGGTTCTTGTACTTAAACATTATTTCTGAAGCGTTTTCATAGTTTTACATTAAGTACTGTACATTAACGGAAATGTTAAGTAACAACGGAAATGTTTCATAAATTATATTCGTAAATATAAATACCCCATACACAATAGGAATTCCTCGCAAGCAGAAACATTGCAGCTATTTAGGTTATGCGGTAGACCGCGAGCAGCGTCACACTCATATGAGACTGCTAAATGCAGACACAAGCACAACAGTAGCTATTGGCATTTATTTCTCCCCTTCTTATCTGGCGTGAAATGACATTGCATATACGTACATAGTTTAATCCTCCAGTAAGATGTACTGTGCCTTTGCAGTGACATTTTTTCTTTTCGAAAATTGTAGACAATAGTCAGTGATAAAGCGAGAAAAATGTCGCCAAGAGTATCACAGTGCTCCTAAAGAACCCAATTCACTAAACACTAAACACCGACATATACAAGCGACGCCAGATACGTTCAGAAGAGTTTATGTCTGTTACAAGAGATAATTTTGATATAAAAATTACTAGATCGTTTTTACTTGTGTCGTTAGGGTATACCTAGTTGTATTCTTTCCTGCCCACTGGTTCTTGTAAAAATGTTGGTGGATGAAGTATCTCACGTGTCATCGCGCTGATTGCGAATGTTTGAACTGCACACTTGAGTAGTTGACGCGAAATTAATGTAAAAGACAGTTATACTAACAAAGGCGTCTGAAAAACTCGCATGATTAGTTTGATAGACTGCTATGCTTTGTTCTAGATAATTGGTGCCGCCATTTCTAATCATTGCCGAAGCTCAGAGCGGGGGTGTGCTCGGGCCCTTGTGAGGGCCCTTCAACCACCCAGACGGTTGCAGCATTTGTATCTCTCTGCGGGCTGAGGAAGTTTCCCTCACCAGACCGCAAAGAACACATAGCCCAGAGGTCAGGACGCCCTGCACGTCCCGGCGCAACTCAGATAGCCCGCCAGTCAGACCAGCAAAGCCGCGGTTCCCTAGCCCTGTCCTTCCCTCCCTGGGGGGGGGGGGAGGTGGGTGGCAAACATTTAACTGAGTGCCCAAGTTTGTATTTTAGTAACGGTATCAATTTTGAAAATACAGGTCTTGTGAAATTAAATATTAACAAAGCTGGCATATGGTTTCTAAGAATCCATATGCCTGCAGTGTATATATATATATATATATATATATATATATATATATATATATACACTAATTAAACCAAGAGTACCGTGAAGTTAATTTAAAGGTTTGCGAGTTCTGCTTGCTATAATTACGAAATGGTAGGGTGAAGCGTGAGATGATATTTAGTGATTTTAATTTTTAGATATTTACATTATGGAGAATATTAATAAGTTAATTATTATAATCGGAGCGAAAAATAGGCGCAAATTGCAGCTGAATGAGAGAGAGCAAATGCTGGAGGCGTGTTGTTATGTGTTTGGTGGGGTGGGGAGATGTGCGCAGCTCCGATGTGGATTGAGAAGTGCAGTGGAAACAGCCACAGGGAAGTAGTTTTATTAAAAGTTTGCGAATTTCCGTCCCGGACTGATCAGAGAATTTCCTCGCTCTGCCGAGGTTTTAATGTGTTATTTGCAGTTTCGTTTACTGTGTTAATTTCGGCATTTTAGGTCTTTTTAAGTGGTTACGCGTGTCTGGTTGATACTGCACTATCCTTTTGAGAACGGGGTTTGAGTGTGTTAATAATTTATCATAGAATTTATTGTTTTGGGAATGGAATTTATTGCCTATATAAGGTACTTTAAGTGCGTCGTGAATGTCGGAAATGCGTGTTCGCGGCGGTGCATTTGTGATTATTTTTAAATATTTGTTCTGGACGACTTGAAGTGATTTAATTAATGCTTTAGACGCTTTTCCCCATACTTCATTTCCATACATCATGGCTGAGCGGATTTGAGAAGTATATATTAAAAGTTTTAGCCGTTTAGGAAGCCGAGGCGATTTTAGTAGTGGGTAAATTAAGGGATTTTTCCTAGAGCTTTTTTCCTTGTTTCGTTTATGTGTGCGGACCATTTAAATTTATTATCTATTGTTAAGCCTAAATATTTAGCTGTGTCTGAGTAGGGGATGTCTACATTATTGTACTTTAATGGTTTAATTTCTGGCTGTTTCCTGCGCGTGATAATGAGTGCTTGACTTTTTTCTGCATTAATTTTAATTTTCCATCGGTTATACCACTGACTCAGCTCGTGTAGTTGACACTGTGCAAACAAATATGCATATTTTATATTTTTATCTTTTGAGTAGAAGAGGGTGTCGTCAGCATACATCTGTTGAGTGCAGTAAGTGCTGTGGATATCGGCAGTGTAAATATTATATAAAAATGGAGATATTGCGGAGCCTTGAGGCACTCCTGCAGTTAGGGGACGGTGGGAGGAGTTTGCGCCTTCTAAATTTACAAAGAATTTTCTGTTGGAGAAGTAGTTATTTATGAGGTGAATGTAGAAATCAGGAAATTTAAAATTTATGAGTTTTTGAATGAGGCCAGGTATCCAAACCTTGTCGAAAGCTTTAGCCACATCCAGGAATACAGCTATTGAATATTGTTTATTTATGCGGGAAGTTTTTATAACATCTGTAACAAAAGTGGTTAGAGCGTGAGTTGTGGAGTGGCCTGCTTTAAAACCGAACTGCCTTTGCGGAATAATGCGTTTTTTAATTGCACGTGTGTTTAATCTAGCTAAGAGAATTCTTTCAAAGACCTTGCTTAGGGAGCTGAGTAGCGATATGGGCCTCCGGTTTACAGGTAATTGTGGGTCCTTGCCTGGTTTAGGGAGAGTGATCACTTTTGCCAATTTACATGCAGGTGGAAAGTAGTTGAATTTTAGTATGGCGTTCAGGATATCCAGTAAAAGACAGAGGACTTCGTATGGGAGGTTTTTAATAGTTTGGTTGTTTATTTTGTCAGGGCCTGGCGCTTTTTTAGGGCGTAGGTTTTTAATCGTAGCTATTAATTCTGGCATGGTTATTAATTCCGGTTCCTTTTTTGGTTTTCTATTTAGAAATTTCTGTGTGTTTGTTATTACATCTCTGGTAAAATTGAGGTCTCCGAGGTCCTCATTCGGAGTGAATTGATTTTCCAAAGAATTTGCTATAGTTTCTGCTTTAGTTTGGGGGTCGTAAGCTAGTCCTGTTGGGGAAAGGATAGGTGTAGATTGAGTTTTATTGCTAGTACCTCGGAGCACTCTGGATATCCGCCAGAAATGGTTTATATTGTCTGAAAGTTCGGTAACAAAATTTTCCCATTTTGTTATTTTTTGTGTTTCTAATTTGATTTTTTATTGTTTTTTTAGCGTGTTGTATTTAGCTTTGTTTGATTCTGTCCTGTTTCGTTGGAATACATGTCTAGCTTGTCGTTTTTCGGCAAGTAGCATGTCTATGTCTGGTAAATTTTGCTTTAAAAATGCTCGCCTGTTTAAAAATTTTGTGTGTTTTGCTAGTTGGGTTTTTAAAGTATTTTCCAGGATTTCTATGGCTGGATCGATAACATTTTTGTCGCGAATCGTTAAGTGTTGTTCTGTAAAGATTTCCGCCAGTTCAGTTTTAAAACTTTCCCAGTTAGTTACTGGGATTTTTGCTAAAATGGTTTCTGGGTGTTGAAGTGATTTTGTGCTGATTTTGCATAGAACTGGCATGTGATCTGAGTCTAGTTCGGTTAGGGTTGTAAGTTCTGTAAATAAATTTGGTAGGTTAGTAATAACTATGTCAAGCACATCCGGATTATGGCTGCAATTTGCAGGAATGAAGGTAGGTGAGTCGGGGGCCTGAATAATATAGCTGTGGAGCTGCGCGTGGTTTTGTAATATGTTACCACTAGCATTATTAATTCTGCTGTGCCAATCGGTATGTTTTGCGTTTAAGTCGCCTGCAATTATGAAGGGGTTTATTAATTGGTTTATTAATTTATCGAGATCCGTGGTTTTTAATTTCGCTCGGGGCGCTAGGTAGGCTGAGATGACGGTTTTATGGCCGGAGTTTGTGTTTATATTGATTGTAGTGGTTTCTATGTTTTCACAGTCGGGGTCCTTATTTACGTGATGTTGAATTTGTTATGAACTAGTATTAAGGTACCTCCGCCTGCTCGTACTCTGTCCGTACGGTATGTAGTGTAGTTTTTAATGGCAAAACGACGACGTGGTTTCAGTCTAGTTTCTTGTATTAACGCGATTTCTATCCCGTACGTCTCCAGCACTCGCTCCAACTCATAAAGCTGTGAGAAAATACCGTTACTGTTCCAGTACAACAGGGATAGGGATCCGGAAGCTTGCAGGGACTGTGGGTCCATTTAGGGCATCTGCTCCGTAAAAGTCATGAGCGCCTCCATGAGGAGCATGGACTTGGTTTGTGGGTCTGGGTGGGTGTTTGCTACTATCATGTAGCCGCGGAAATGGCTCATGATGGCCCGGAAATTAGCCTCTTTTAGGAACCTCATGAGGTCCATGAGGTCCTTCATGGTGCTTCTCAGGTCGCCAGGAGCCGATGGGGCGGAGTTGTGGACAGGTGCGGGGGTTTGCCGGCGGGGTGGGGCGGTTGGAATCTGTAAGGTTTCCTGGTCTAGGGGCACCTGCGTGGCGTGTGTTGGGATTGAAACGTGGCGGGCGGGGCCTCTGGCTGCCTGTGCGTAGGAGGCTTGCGGGGGAAGAGATTTTGCATCAAGGAGTTTAGGATATTGCGAGATATCCCTAGCTGGAACGTGTGGGGCAGATGTCGTTGCCATTTGCGATTGCATTCTAGATTGCATTTTTTTGAGGGCCGTTTGCTGTCGCTGCTGTACGATTGCGATTACTTTGGGACAATCTTTCGAGTTGGCAAGGTGGTCGCCATTGGTGCCTTTGGCGAACGTAATATTTTTGTAGTGTAGACAATGAGGGCGTGTCGCAAAGGCAGCGCTGCGAGAAATTCGTTATCTCATGTGTAACGATACGCCTAATGTAGCGTCTCGAAACTCCACTTACTTTCGCGTTTGGGCCACTTAAAATATTTTGCTTAGTTTTGTGATCCAACCGATGAAGGCAGGGGACACGTTTTTGGTGAAAAGTTGTCTTACTTTCGGAAATAACGTACGTTGTATATCTGTGTTAACCCAGACTGTGCTAACATGCGTAGTTTCTGTTTCTCGGCGCGTTCTCTTAGCTCTTTTTTTGTCTGCGAACAGGCGTTTTCTAGTAGTAGTAGTAGCTGCTCTAGCACAATACGTAATCGCTGTATTTTAGAATACTTTCATTAGTTGTTTTGTTTTGCTTAACGCGAGTCAAAACTTTAATAATTTCACGCCTCTTGCTCCAGTGATCCTGTAAATGCATTTATTTTACTGGCGTGACATTACCTACTCGCCGGGCATTTTACTGAGCTATCCAAGTAGCAAACAACAAGCAGTTGACAGCTGGCCAACTGGTGGCAACGTTCGCGTGTATGACTGTCTACATTTCTTAAATGGTTGAAAATCAGGCAATATAAACAAAAGTGACATTACCTATTTAAAAAAAATAATCGTAATATGGGCCAATGCTCTCAGAATGATTGTTAGAATTCATCAGACGCCCCGCAAACAGACGATAAATGGGATGCTAACGCTTACATACTCCTGGGAAAATATTGGTAGCATGCTAATGGGCCACTTACGGCATGCAAACTGTTTACTTCTGGGGACATAATAGTAGCATACTTAAGGGCCTTTTGTGGTATGTCAACTGTTTGCTTATTAGTGAAGGAACATTATCAGCAAGCTTATGTGCCATTTATTGCACGCCAACTGTTACTGCTGGGGACATATTACTGATAATTTTATGGGCCATTTATGGCATGCTCACAATATGTATTTGTAAAGTAGCAAAAACGATATTTGAATTCGCTTGACTTTTTTTTTTTTTTTCATTTCATGCGTGTATCAAGTAATATAATTATGTGACATTGCTAATAATAAGAAAAACTGTTTTATACTGCAAACCTGTAAAACACAACGGGTGAAAAAAAAATTTCCAATTTAAATTCCGCCGGAAAGTAGCCCGAAACTAAAATACTTGTATTTTAAACAAAACAGAAATCCCAGTATTGACTTATGATACTAACTTAAATTTTGGTTTTGCAAGGCTAATAATGCAACTTGTATGTGTCGAAAATTTCAAATTTACTTAAAAAGAATACATGGTAGAGTTGTTGCTAGCATTCTATAGTGTGAATAAAAGGTTCGCGAGTTCGATACCAGGTTGTTCCAAAGAAATTTATTAATTGTGAAATAATGCTGAAGATATCATATATAAATACAGTAAAATATAAAAGTTTATTTGTGTGAAACCTAACTATTTTTTAGCTTTGAATATGCGAGGTAAGTTACTTCTAAGTGCGCCACAAATAACCTGTAGCTGTGCCATAACTGGCTTGCCAACCTTTGGCTGACGACAAGTGGTTAACTTACAGTAGGTCATACGTAGAAAGCCAGTGGGCCACTGTTGCCACATATGACCCACTGATGGTGCTGGCATGTTTGGGGTACAGTTTGTAATGCAGAAGCGGGCCTCTCGTGGGCAGATTGTATTTTGCTATAGGCTGTTCACTGTACAGTGAGCAATTTTGAGGCCCTAGCTCCTTTTTCCTTTCAGCCATTTTTATCCTTTACCAACTTAAAAAAAAAAGTTATCGCCATGTAAGTAATAAACACAGTGCGCATATTCCACCTCACTCGGAAATTAGTCTCTAAGACTAAAATAAAATATGTTTATTGAACATTATTCCAAAATGAGAGTGCTTTCGAAAGTGCTCACTCTACCGCGAATAACCTATACATGGTTTTTATGTGAACAGTGGGCCAGATATGGCCAACTGCACACAACAGTCTATAGGCACCATGTGAGGCAGAAGCATCTGCGGGTGCATTACATACGTTGGCTTATTGTGAACTGGGTATAGAAACTTTTTGTGGGCTGCTCGTGCAAACTTAGATTTGCACAAGTGGGCCAACTGTCTTTTGCTAAGCGGAGTTTAGGGAGAAAATCATTTATTGTTTTTTTTTTGCTCATGGCCATAATAAATTAGTTAAAATTAATATTACGCATTCTCTTTTTTTGTGGCGTTACACACGAGGCTGTTTTCATCAATCTCGCGTAGGGTGCAAGGTTCAATCTAATTTGGTTTTCAGTTGCCATTTTTATGTGCTGACAGTAGTCACTTCCTGTTATAGTTGGGACTACATGCTCGATGAACTATCCCAGGACTTATTTTGACAAATCAGCTCTCGTATACCAGTCTTCAGTAACGCATCGAACAAAGTTAGTAGACTGATACAATACTTTGTTTTCGGAATAATCACGCTTCGGTTTAGGCATATCATCTATGGCCTTGTGAGATAGAAAATTAAAAGTTTTTTCATCGGGTATATCATGCTAACGCAAGGTGCTATGGTGTGAACGCTATCTGCTCTAATACAAATTGCTAATAGCCAGTGTATTCACTGCCATCATTAGTGCCCTTAACTCTAAGATCGGCGGAGATTACGTTCGTGCAAGGCGTCCATAAGGTTATATTTAAACGATACATTGTAATTTGAATGTATCTTCAAAATGTGTCTTCCTAAGATATCAATTCATTCCCCTTCTGCAAGGCTATTTAGACTACCACTGAAAATGTATGGGATGTGCCCAGGCGACGCGTACAACAGTACGGTTATAATCCAGCAAATTATGTTCAACTTTGAACACAGCTGAATGGTGCTCTGGTAAATATTCCCTGGGGCGTCATAAAATAATGTGACCAGTTGCTCTAACGAATAGCGCAAGTTAGGTAGAGGGTAGTCACGTAATTATTGGATAATATTTGTACGCCACGTAGCATATGTTGGAAATTATGAATTAAAATTTGTATTCGGACTCTTTAGTGGTGTTTTAATTTATTTTAAATGTGCACATTACTTCGTATCGTTGAGAAGGGTTTTAGCAAGACACAGTTTAATTTAAATTTCCTCCGAATCATTATTGAAATTTCGCTGTTACTTTTTTTAAGGGACGAGTATCATTTACCCCGGTACATAACCGTCCATGGCCCACGTCACTTAATACATTGCTGGGCTCGCAGACAGAATTCCGTATATGTTGTAAGGCTAAGGATAATAAAAGTAATCAGTTACTTCCATTGTGTTGTGTCCCGTACTACTTTCGCGCAATTACCTCTTAACCTACATAGTATAGGCCTCTGCAACATAGCTTCTTTAAAAATTGCCTATTTCTGGAAATGTAATTGTTCGTTTCAAACAAATGTTTCTTTTTAAATTGACTGTTGTGTTTTTTCGCGAAAGTATACGCTTAACGTTAATGTATATTATCTTCCTTTTTTTTTTTTTTTTCCGCTTCCTTCTTCTTCCTTAATATTCCATTATATATATGAAATAAGAAAATGTTGTATTAGTCTCTCATTTTAAAATAATTCATTAGACGTGTACGATAAAGTAAACTTAAACCTGACTATGATCATTATGTTGAACATTACACATAACGCGATAGCTGAATTTCTTGTACTCATCCCCACATCGATAATTGTAGCTGTCATACTGATCTTTTTTCGCAAACATTCTTCAGATGAACATTCGAGGAATATGAATCCCTACAGCAAGCTGTAGTCTATTCACGGTAAAGTGAGCACTTTTTAAGGCCCTGCTAATTTTTTTACTTTCAGACAATTTTTATATTTTTACTATTTTTTACATAAACATTGCCATGTGACAAATAAACACAGTCTGTACATTTCACCAATCCCAAAAGTCAACGTCTCAAGCAGCCACAAAATATATTTATTAATTGATTAAAGCCTTTCGGAAGGGCCTTAAAAAGGGCTCACTTTACCGTGAACACCCTATATGAATCGGTATCTTAGAATGACGAAATAGAACCGTGTTGCCCGCACCGTAATCGAGTCTTCTTCGGCGGAATTAAGCGATGTGTGTTTGACGTCACGTGTCGTTAATGCCTGTCGCCTCATAGCGATTCCGCTCGCGTGTCGCCGTCGAAGGTCTCAGCCCCTTCCCCCCACCAATTGCCCTGAAGCTTTGGGGCGGGGGTAGGGTGCCGTACCCCACGTCGCCCACCCCCCACCCGTAGAAATCTCTCCAGTGCGCGATGCGGAACGGGGCCCGGTCGTGCGCGTGTAATCGCCTATCGCGTGGGCTTTTATTGCCCCGCCGAAACGACCGGCCGTGAATCGCGGACGTGCACGTGATCCCCCTTCCCCCTCTTCACCTCTTTCCAAAACCCCACACACCCGACTGTTTATGGCGCCCCCTGGGGCCAGTAGCGCCTGGTCGGGGCTATCCATCACCGCGCGATTCTCTCCCCTGCCTTTTCCCTCCTGGTCACCCACACATTCCTCTTTCCCTACCCCAACGCCTCCACCATTCGCGTTTTCTGCAAAGATTTCCATGTCTCCCCCGCAAGTGGCAGGTGGACGTATCGGGAGAACCCGCACACGTCAGCCGTATTTCATCTGCTGCGCACGGCCCTTGTAACTCTTTCTTGTTGCACGGCACCACAAGAGGGGAGCAGAATGCCTCGTGGGGTCCTCGCGAGACTTTAGGTTGAGATACGAAAGTTCGTCTCTTTTTGGCAACCTTTCCCGGCGTTTGAAAACGAAGTTAATCTACTTCATGTAGTGGACCGTCCAATTCAAGGTACAGCATTTGTCATTGAAATGGGTTGTCCATTTTCCCACGATTTTACTACACCAAATTTTGCACACTTTCAGCATCAAGTAAGCATCGAATTTTGATATGGATATTGTTGGTGGTCCGCCATTTTGGAAAATAATACCAATTGAAGAATGAAACGTTTTACATTACATCTAAAAAAAACTATTGAACCAAATCTCACCCAATTAGGCAGGTAAGTATACTATGATAGGCCAAGTAACCGTAAGTGATTGGACGTGATTAGGCACTTTTTTCAAAATGGGAGACATACACAGATCTTATATTTATTAGGCATATCTGCCATACCATTTAACCAATTTCGACAGAATTTTGTATACTGAAAATAACTATTCTAAGGATCATATTTTTTAACACATAACCACTTTTGTCGGCAATTTTGGAACATAGCGCCATACGAATAAATCAAGTTATTATGTCATACCTCGGTAAAAAAAAATGAACCGATTCGTACCAAATTTGGCAAACAAGTAGTACTGGTGCAGATGATGTTAAGTGGCATACACAATACGCAAAGTGCATACACAATACGCAAAGTGCATACAAGTAGATCATTAGCACGTCTTTCAAAAGTGCTCGTTTTACCAAGAACAGCATATACTTTCTTTCAATGCGTTATTTGTATACTGTTGCACTTATAAAGCAAAAGAATAAAAAGTGAGGGAGCAAAGATATTTGGGCGGCTCTTAACATCAAGGTCTTAAGAGCCGATGAGGGTGAAGCGGCGTGAGTATTGAGCAGCGCCGGAATAAGGGCGAGGGAGGGGGGGTCATCCCAGAGAAAATCCGTGGACCAACAGTATCGTCCGGCACGATTCCTACATGCGAAAATCCGGAGTGACCCGTTCGGGAATTGAACACGGATCGCCTCGGTGGGAGGCGAGCAAGCTAACCGCAAGTTTACAGACAATCGTACCCACCATCTTTAGCATGCTTCAATGTTGACAATTTCACTGCAATTTTCATACTTGCTGACTATTTTCGATCCGGGCCGGAGGGTCGATGCCCCGCCAAATTCTCATTACTTAGCATTAATTATAGGATAAGTAGGGAAAATATATCTTATATCGCTTAAAGTATTATTTTCCTACTCACAGTTAAAGATCAGGTGAGTTTTTAAAATAAGGATATTGGTATCATTTCACATTTCATTGACGTACACATCAGCTGTTTAAAAGCAATTTGAAGTTTACTGGTATCACGTGTCTTGAATGGACTAACGGTTTGCTCCATTTCAATAGCACAAAGTTTTATAACAGAAGGGCATTTAAACTATGTTGTAGCCTAACTTTCTGTGAATTACGGAATTTAATATGTAGGGACTGATTTACTGTTTGTTCATTTCACATGTCACACGTACTCTACTGGACACCGCACGCAAGTAGGGCGGGCATAAAACTCATGCCATAAACTTTCCTGCTTGTAATTTACTATATTGCTATACTAATAAGTTTCCGAGCACATTATTTCTTTTTCATTGCGTTACCAATTACCCACTATACTACTACGCAAGATTCCCTGCAAATACTAAAATATTTCCCCGAGATTTACCATACCAGTGTATTCGCTTAGTGAGAAAGTGGGAATGGGAATTTTTTTCCCCTTAGGCATTCTTTTTAGTATTCCTACATTTGCTCAGGAAACAGTCAAATGTGTAGGGAAGTTCCCAACTTTGTATAGTAGCGACGCTGAACGTCCCTATATCTGAAGCTTGATGTGTGGTATTATTTCCATAAAATGTATAGGTTTAAAACTTAATTACAGTTTAGGAAAGTTTACCAGAAAACAAACCGTGCCTTGCTGGCTGTTATTTTCGCACAGTTCTGAATGGAAAAGTGCTGAGTTATTGTGATGCTTTTAATTTAATTGCGTTCGAAGAGTTGACCGTCCAAGAATAACGAGCATGCGGTTTCCGCAAATATACTGCGTAGTATTACTGTTTCAGTCAAAAAAATTAGATGCCTTGCCAACAAAAAATCACTAGACCAGTCTATCACTAATTCCGCGGGAGAATGTTACTGCCCCTAAATTGTTTCCGTGCACCGATTTTCACCAAACACCTACTTACAGTAGTTTAGATGCCCGGATTCTTAAATTTTTCAATGATGACAGATGCTTGTTTAAAATGAATACCGGATCGGCCAATTTAAGTTTTTGGCTGCTGTCATATTCCACAAAATTTTCAACCTATTTAAATAAAAACAGGCGTATTGACAGCTCAGACTGTAGGTTATTAAATTGGGAAATTAATATTTGCTTTGTCTGTCATTTTGGAAAATGGCACCTTGTAAAAAATAAAGCTTGTGTGCCGTATCTCGGTAACTCGCTTAACGGAATCTCCTACAAATTTGCCATACAAGTAGTGTGGCATCCTGAAACTTGCCACGTCCACCAAACAATTATACTTATTCCTACAAAATTTGCATTTTGAGGGTACTTAGGTGAGCACTTTACTAATGTATTTGTATCTTATTGACTCCGTCTTTTAAGATAGCGTCGTCTGGAATACAAATCTGATTAATTTTATGTTTCAAGAACTGCTAAAACGGTTGCCAACAAATTTGTACAGGAAAAGTACTTCTACTGAGAACATGAATGAAATATATAAAAAATTATACTGTACTTACTTCACAAGTAACCACCTCTTTAAAAAAATTTTTATGCATGGAACAGTTAACGTATTTCAACTTAAATAGGCACGCTGGCAGTTCTTATAGTGTGCACTAAATATATGAAATTACATCTTTAATAAGTAATTTTAAAATGTATCACCTTAAACTTAAGTGCCATAATTAAGTAACAATATGGAAGACCACCTAACATTTTTAAAAAGTGGTCTCTTATTTTTGAAGCAGCGGTTTTATTCTTAATAAAGGTTTATATGACACATATCTTGTACATTCAAACCAACTTAAATTAAGTATGATGTATTTTAAATGCCTAAAGTGTGCACCGAATTCATTTAGTAAAAGCTCCCACCGTCACTATTTCAGAAGATTTCACAACCATAAATTATTGTTGTAGTCTAATAATTTGTGGTCTCGACCAGTTGCTATCAAGTATGGTGGAAAATTTTCTTCTGCGTAAGACATATTCCTTTAGCACCCACAATATTATACTGTCTTCGAGTACCTTATGAGAAGTACGTGCATATATGCGCAAAGGAAAGTAGGTTAATTAGTTACATCGTAAAACTACTTGTTATTTGTGTCACGGGACTATATCCTCCACAATATAGCGGCACCAAGCGCTCGATATGTGTCTATTAATCGAGAACACACACTCTACTGGTCCTGTGTGGTTTTGTCGTGCTATTCATTGAGCCACAAAATATGGAGAACAATTTCACATCCTTATTTACTTTACATTACCACCTGCGTGTGCATTGGGTGTTAAAAATAATATGGTGTCACGACCGTGCTGGGATAAGGCCAGACCTTTTACGACGAAAGTATATCCTTCAATATCGCCTATTTTATTAACATCGAACAATAAGCGATTGGTACGGAACTAGCTATAACTGCGGAAGCTCTGCTGTATTTAACCGTTCGGTGTGTAATCGCGGGACAATTTTTTTTCTTTCAGTGTAATTCAGCCACTGCCTTGGTGGTTATACTGGCTGTTTTTCTCGAATTTCTTTACTTGTCTTCCGGATGATCCGGTGTTGTTACAAACTACAGCGCCTTCCTGATTTTTCTGCCACACAGGCCGCTAAAAGCAAGTATTGCGAAATATAAAAATGATCTAACGTGTAGTCCTCGGAGCAGGTTCTGCATTTTTTCCATTTGATAAATTTTAAATTTTGTACATTCATGAGTTTATGCTGAAGTCAAAGAATTTACAGCCGTTTTTTTCATCTGATCTCACATGTTCTCGTTTGCAGAAAGTGATTTTCCATTTGGAGTACATTTTATGGAAGTCTATGTGTACCTACTTGGGGTGCGATATAAGTACCACAAAAACGTTATTATTAGCTGTGCTACAAGATTAAGAAATCTTCAGTTTAAGTGTCATACTTATGGTAAGCGCCTTGATTTTGGTTACAACTCGCTCTCCTCTATTCACATTTATGCCATATATTTTTTCTTCCAACATAATTATTCGTGGCCCAATTCGAGAAAAAGTACGTAACCATATTTAAGTGCTAAAGTAAAACAGACCTAGTAAGTTATATAAGGGCAGTTAATTGTTGTGGTCGATTTCTTCTTAGTTTGTAAGTGTGAAGCCCGTTCACAGTAAAGTGGCTATTCTTAGACTCAACCATTGAAAAAAATCTCTGCCATAACTGTTTAGCAAGCGTTGAAGTACATACTGACATGCAAGATTCCGGTTAACACATTGAGGTATGCACACATTTACTGGCACTCAAGACAAATTAGAAGTGAGTCACCTATATCCACTACTGCAAGAACACCGGTTCTGTTGGTGTCTGTGTTAGAACTCACACGACCTATTTGTCCATACCACACCGGACACTACCTTGTACTTTACAGCTATCATTATTGGCCAGTCATCAACCGATGGAGAGCCGAGGTGAAATTGACCTTATCAAATGTCCTTTATCGTATAAAAGGATTTACTATAAATCATGTCCCTTTGAGTGGCTATAAAAATATCAATTCTATCTATAGCAATATGATTGTTACTGCGCTGTTCTTGTGAGATCGTGTTAAACACTAGCGGAACAAAGTCCGCACATCAATACGAGTTTCGTTCTGAACAACAAAGAAATTTTGAAAGTAGCGTTTGTCGAGCTACACTCGAGCATAGCCTACAAAGTGTTAAGTTAGCAGCGAGTAAATATAAATATTCTTAGTACACAGTACAACATTTTCTGGCAAACTTTCTAAACTCTAATGGAAGTTTTTCACCTATAAACTATATGGAAATAGTACTACACATCAAGCTGCAGATATAGGAATGTGTAGCATTGCTACTATACTAAGTTGGGAACTTCCCTACGCATTTGGATGTTTCCGTAGTAAATGTAGGAAAGCTACAATGAATGTATAGTGGAAAAAATTACTACTCCCGCTTCCTTACTAAGCGTATACGCTGGTACGGTGAATTTCCGTATAATTTCTTACGAGTGTACTCGGTGTTGTAATGCGAATTTCATCTTTAGATTTGTGGCCTCTTAAGATACAGTTTATTGTTCTCTATACACATTAAGGTGCGTATTTGAATATTATAGTCCATTCACGGTTACGTCTAACTTTTCTTTGGTCCTGCTTAAGTTCTACTTCCAGAGTATTCCTCCGCCTCGTGCTAACAAAGCTTAGCCGAGTCTAGAAAATTACACCAGAGGGACAACGCACCAAATTCGCGCACGCTCAGTGTAATAATATTTTGCATAAGAACTATTTCTTACCAAGTATAACTAACGCACCTTTTTTCTCGCTGGTTTCTATTTACGTTGACTATAAATAAAATATAATTTATATATTAAATATAAGTTAAAGTTATGTTTAACCAAAAATAAGGTAATTTTGTGGTAACAGAAGTATAGAACGCTTGTGATACACGGCATAGGTAAGAAATAACCCAACACGTTTTCCATGCGGTAATTTTTTTAAAGGTTAGATTCAAAACGTATGAAAAAACTTCGAATAGAATATAGTAACACATTCCTTACAATTCCACCGTTTCCCCCTAGATGGCGCAATGAATAATGTGCCAGGCACATGGAATCGTTAAATTTGATGGTGGAAGCAGTGGCGGCGGAAGGTGCTCTACAATAAGGGGTCAAAAAATGCCGCGTAAAAAATCTTTTTTTTTTGCATATTTTACATGTCTTTTAAATTAAAATTAACACTAACAAATTTAACAATATCGTTGAAAAATTCTTACTAACATGTTTATCATTAAGGCATACTCAAAACTTGCATCATGCATATATACTTCTCTTTATTTTAACGTGAAAATTGATACAGTTTGTAATCAAATAATGTATCATAAATTCTTGAAATAGCTATTCAATTAGAAGCATTAAAATTGTTTTTAAGAAATCATATTTTTAAATAATAATATTAAAATTTGTTTTTACAGATTAATTTAACAACCAAAGTCATAGTTTTTATGTGGGGTTATAGTTCCTTGTGAGAATCTGGTCCTTACAGCAGATTATTAGGGGCGGGGGGGGGGGTCATATGACTCCCGTGACCCACTGGTTCCGCCGCCCCTGGGTGTGAGGATACTAAACGAGCAGAGAAGTAGATCGTGATCAGCGATTCCAAACGTGCCCACGTCACCGTGAACAGCCTGCAGTTCTGTTTACTGTCTGGTCAACTCTTCGAAGCGAGGTTGCCTGGTGATGTTCCGCGGGGAAGCACGCGGTTGGTCGCCGACGAGGAGGAAGCTCGGCCCTGATAATTAGCGACCAGTCCGCAGCCGCGAGTGTCGGTCGGCACAGGTGTGCGGTGTTCAGCTTCTTTGCTAGACTTCACCCGCCGTTTGTTGGCAGAGACTGCCGCAGTGAACACTGAGGGCCGGTTGCACCAACATAACCTCCGATCCGAGATAGAATGATCCTAGTTCCGAACCAGAATCCAGTTTGATCTTTTTTCCAATTCTGGATCTCCGATTCTTCGATCTTGGAGAGATCGATATTAAGTATGAGAAAAATTTTGCTATTAGTTCGTAATATATGACTTCATGGAACTAGACGTATTTTTCATAATAGATAGCACTATATGTGCGATCTTTTATCTGTTTTAAGTGAGTTATTATTTTACTGTATAATATTCAAGTACGTATAATGTTGTTTTAATTCCCCAAGAAAATAATCGAACGTAGTTCTCTATGTTGGCGTATTTTCAAACTACATTTGTCGACGATAGCTGCTGATCTCGGATCGAGATTTCGAACCGCCAATTTCGGCGATTCGAAATGAACTTCATCTCGATCTCCAGTCCAGATCTGAACTCGAATGATTCAGCAGTTTTCAGTGTCGATCTTAGATACGATCTCAGATCGAGTTTCGAACCACGATGGTGCAACCGGCCCTGAAAGAAAATCGAACGAAATATTTGTATGTATAGGGCCAAATATATATCCATAGACTGTTCACGGTAAAACGAGTACTTTTGAAATCATCCTTTGAAAAATGTCACTGTCCCTACCTTTCATGTGTTTTAACAAGCACAGTGACTGGCTTGTGCCCAGGAAAGTTGGTAACTACGGAAGGAAAGTAGTCCCTTGTTTCAATGGTGGGCCAAAAGTGTTAGGGAAGTATTTGTGAATACTTGAAATATTTCTTCTTTCGCTTTCTGTGTTTTTAATGCATGTAAATGCGATAATTAGCAAATTTTTTCAATTTGTACTTTACTATCTTTTTCAGGGTTTTACTTGACCGACTCGTAATTGCAGTGATCAGGCTCGCGGCAATGTAAATTTTGCATATGGTGGAAGGATACGAGATGCGCATACAAGTAGATCAAGAGCAGGACTTTCAAAAGTGCTCAGTTTACCGTGAACAGCCTATAGTTGCCCTAGCAAAATATATTGTTGAGCAAACAAAATTTGAAAAGCAACAAATTTACTTTTGTTCGTCTAACTAAATATATGTTTGTATAAACAAAATCTCTGTGGTGGGCCAAAAAAAAAAAAGTTAAGACTCTCAACTAAATATTTTGTTGAATCATCTGTATATATTTGTTAGGCCACTCATTTGATTGTCTTCGTCCGAAAATACAGCTCGAGAGTTTGTCTTTATTTTTTGTGACAATTAGAATAGTAACTATGTTTGTTAGTGCATCTATTGATGTTTAACAATGGTATAAACACTTTAATAAAACAATGCAACAAGAAACTGACAAGTAAAGCTGTAAAACTTGAAATATTTGTTTGCACACGTTGCCCAATACTTGCACTGTACACCTAAATTTAAAAGATTTCCGGCATCATATGTTGTCACATTAGATGAGATTATTAAGGCGCAGCGCGCGGATGCAGGTGATGTAAGTTCGAAACTCGGCTGAACTTGTAATTTTTTTACATCGGCCAAGACTGTTTAAGGTACGTGTAGACAGACAAATTTTTAGTTGCACTAACCAAATCCTACAGTTTGGGGCAACCAAGTGAGAACAACAAAATAATTAGGTTTCAGCAACAAAACATTTCATAGCCCCAATACAAACATATGATTGGGTTGCACCAAACAAATCTTGTTTGATTCAACAAAACCTTTTTCTCGTTGAAGGTTCGGCGAATGTGATAATAACTAGAGACCCGGAAATTTCGCTGATTCATCCTGAGGACAAGTTAAATTACATTCGCGTGTACATATGCGTTTGTGCATCCATTGGACCGAGTTTGTTAAACACGCCCCGATGCGAATGCCGTGTTACCTGGTCTGGGGTTAAACTGCAGCAACAGCCAATGAACTACTAACTGATGCTCGAATGCACAAAGGATTGTGGAGTCCAGCTTTTTGCCGAATGAATGCGCGAAATTTCCAGGACTCGAATAATAACCTGTGTTTCCTTATACGCTCTATTCACGGCTTCTTCGCGCTTTTTTATACGGCCAATTGCGAAAAAGTCCATGAACACGGCCAGCGTGTAACCATCCATACAAGCGGACTTGCATATCTAAGGAATCTTCCATCGTAGTATACAGGCTTATGTATCCCGTTTATCTCGATGTCTCGATGTATATAATCCATTCCCGGTTATTTCCCATTTTTCTGGCGCTCTGGTAAAGTTCTACTTCCAAGATATTCCTCCGCTTCGTGCAAACTAAGTTTAGGTGACCTACAAAATTGCATAAAAATTTGGTGAAGATCTTATACTGTGGTAGGCCATATTATTACATGTATTTATTAAATATAATCCATTCACGGTTACTTCAGCCTTTTATGAAGACCTGCTATAGCTCTAATTCCAGGATATTCCTCCGCCTCGTGCAAACTAAACTCAACTAAGCCTGGAGAATTACACCAGAGGGACAACGCACCACATTCGTGCGCACTCAGTGTAACAGTAACTATTTCTCATCAGGAGCTACCAACATACCTATTTTCTCCCTGTTTTATATTCAAATCATTTATAAATAAAGCATTAAAATTTGTAGATAAAATATTAATAGTATTTCAATTTAACAATTCAAAAGTGCTCACTTTATTGTGAACAGCCTTTACAAAACGTTTGCTAAACATGACAAATGTAAGAAATAACTGAACCCGTCGTACATGCGGTGATTTTTCAAAAGTTTGACTCAAAAAGTGTGAATAAACTGCGAATTGACTATACCCTGCTGTACAGAGCTGTGCGCGAACCCGAGCGCGCAGTGTGTTTCGTTGACAAATTCTCCAGCCATTAATACTCAGAGCGTCACGGGGAACTGAAGCGCCTCCACAGAGCATGAGATAAGGAAGCGTCGAAGTACATGTACCGAGTCAGTTGCTCTTGAGTGTTACTCGATGCAGGTATATGTGGAGCTGCACATGAGATTAGTTCCCCCCCCCCCCCGGCTGTTATTTCCAGCGCTTTATTTAGCACAATTCCAATGCTCTATCCTATACTGGGTGTGACATTGTGAACATTTTAAGTGCACTTAAATTTTGCAAGTTTGTTATCTAACACGTAACAAAATACTGAGTGTCCGTAAATAAAATTGAAATGGATTTTAAAACATGTATATGTGAAGGAATAATTGTTAAATATATTTAAATTGAAATATAAGCAAATATACGGTAAGGTCGTTTTTAAGGGTAACAGGTGATCAGCAGGAGTGTGTAAAGAATTGGCGATAATGCTCTTTGCATGACATTTTTATTTTTTGATATTAACCAGTTTTCTTGATAATTGGAAGTTCTCTTGTATGGAGCAAAATAAAAATAAATAATTTTTATCTTCAGAAACAACCCGAGCGGCATTACAGTTTCGCGTAATCTATAGGCCTACAGTAAACAAATTTAGGGACCACTTTCGGTAGAGGTGTACGAATGAGTCTTAAGGTCAAATTTCACAAATGTATCAATTGCCCATGGTATAAATTCTACAGAAGTTACCTTGTATGTGTGAGGGAATCCATCCCGTAGGATTAATGCGGAAAAACACCTTTATTTGTGGTAAAAAAAAATTTAATGCTCTCAACACGTAATTATAATAAGTTTATATTAATGTTAAAAAATAACGATTCAAAGCACCGTTGCTATATCTCGGGGATATACATGTACAAAAAATAGTCGTAAAACTCACTGACATAAGCAGTGGAAATTTCATCAAGCTCAACTCAAAACGCTTATGTGCGGGGTTTAAATTCTTCTCTTACGTTATCGATTTTTTTTCCATGTGCAAGGGAATTAGTGTTTTTTGATTATATAGGATGTGTGTTGTGCCACGTAACATTTGATATGACGTTCTGTGCCATTGAGAATTCGTTTTGGAGCTTGTATATGTTTTTGTTTGTGTATTAAACTACTTGTTACAGTAAACAGTCTTCATTTCTTATTGGGGCCGTGGTGGCTGAGCGGTTAGCCTGCTCGCCTCCCACCAAGGAGAACCAGGTTGTATCCCGGGCGGGTCGCTCCCGGATTGTCGCAAGTGGGAATCGTGTCGGACGATGCCACTGGTCGGCGGGTTTTCTCGGGGATCTCCCATTTCCTCCGCACTTGCATTCCAGCGCTGATCCATTCTCACCTCATTTCATCCTCATCGGCTCTCAATACCCCGATAGCCGCAAAATCTCTCAACTCAACTCATTTCTTTTTTTTTCATCAAAGGTAGTCGCAACCAATTGAAGGTGCTTCAAGTGAGTTGCTTGTTAGGTGATTGTAGTCTCAACTACTTTCACCACGTAAGATGGCTGCATAAAACTGTCATCCTATGGGTAGTTGCAACAATATCTTATATTTATATACTCCTGCGTATAGGCTGTTCACGGTAACGTGAGCACTTCTAGAAAGATGTTTAAGATATACATTGTATGCACATTTTGTCTTCTTCTGCCCTATGTAAAATAACATTACCATAGGTCTCATCACTTTATTCATGCTTCGGTCTAGTAAAAGTGCGAAATTATTATTAAGGTAAATATTTAGAAAATCTGCTCATTTTTACACTTCAATGAATTAAAATTTAAAAAAAAAATGTGAAAGAAATAATTCAAGTTATTACGAATGGTTACGTAACACTTTTTATTCGACGTTAAGATATGGAACGAATTTCCATTCTGCGTTACCAACTTTACTGAGCTCATGTCACTCAGTTTGCCCGTTAATACATATGCAGGCAGGGCCAGTGACTATTTTCTAAGGTTGATTTCGAAAGTGCTCACTTTATCGTAAACAGCCTTTACAACCGCGAATGAAATTTTTCTTGCCAACTGATATAGGCTGTTCACAGTAAAATTAGCACTTTTGAAAGCCCTGCTTAGGATCTATTTGTATGCACGTTTCGTATTCTTCCGCCTTATGTAAAATTAACATTGCCATCGGCCTCATCACTTTGTCCATTCGTTGGTCAGGCGAAACTGTGAAATTATTAGAAAAGTAATTATTTTAAAAATCTACTTATTTTTACATTTCAATGCATAAAAAAAAACCTGAAAGCGCAAGAAATAATTTAAGCTAACACAAATGGTTATCTAACACTTGTTATTCGACTTTAAGATACGGAACTACTTTCCATCCATCAGTTCCAACTTTACTGGGCGCACGTCACTTAGTATGCCCATTAAAATGTGTGCAGGTACGGACAGTGATTTTTTTCCATGGTTGATTACAAATGTGCTCACGTTGTCGTGAATCAACCTTACCAAATATTACAGTTCCAAGAAATAAGAAATCACTCTGTGCAACTCTTGGTAGTGTATTTGCAGTCCGCCTCGGATGGTGTTCTTTTGTTGATGCGTTGCGCGCGGGTGATGAATTTGCGTTTCTGTCCCTCGCGCGCGCGCGCGCCAATCCTCTTACGAGAAACTGCCGTCAAGTGGCCAATTAGGAGTCTCGCTCGGCTAAAGTGCAGCATTCATGCGGCAGTTCACAGTTGAGGGAGCGGGAAAAGGAAGGGTGGCGGGATGGCGTGTAGGAGCTTCCCTTCCTAAGCAGAACCTCCTTTTCATAATTTTTTTTGTAGCTGTAGTATTCATTATAAATTTCCAAAGATTAACATGTCTGGAAGTCTGTTTCTTATAGTCATCTAGTTAAAATTTTTCTTTCCTTCTATTCGAGAGTCGGTTCTCTACTGATCTGGTGGTTAAACCTGTGGCAAGCGATGTATTTCCGTCACTCCCACTACTTAGCCGATTCGAATGTGAATATTTTTGGAAGCTAATATACTTAAAGGCATCGCAGAAAATGTATATATATATATATATATATGTATATATATATATATATATATATATATGTATGTATATATATATATATATATATATATATATATATATATATATATATATATATATCACCGCCTGAAAACGTTGCTTGAGGGGACACATCCGTTACTACAGAACATTTTCCCCCACTGACTGTATTTTCTCGTCGAATGCAGTTGCCAGCAGCACAAGTATAGGCTGATCACAGTAAAATGATCACTATTGAAAGCCCTGCTTAGGATATACTTGTATGCACGTTGTGTATTTTTTCGCCTTATGTAATATTAACATTGCTACGGCCCTCATCACTTTATCCACCCGTCGGTCAAGCGAAACTGTGAAATTATTAGAAAAGTAATTATTTTAAAAATCTACTTATTTTTACATTTCAATGCATAAAAAAAAACCTGAAAGCGCAAGAAATAATTTAAGCTAACACAAACGGTTACCTAACACTTTTTATTCGACGTTAAGATACGGAACTACTCACCCCTCCCCCTCCCATCGTTACCAACTTTACCCGGCGCATCTCACTGGGGACGCCGGTTAAAATATATGCAGGTAGGGGCAGAGACTTTTTTCTTAGGTTGATTTCAAAAGTGCTCGTTTTATCGTGAACAGACTTTACGAACGAGGTCAGATGGAAGATGGGTCAAGCTCAATAGTTGCATACTGAAATTTAAATAGTGTAAAATGGTAGGATAGGTGTTTATTTACTCCAAAGCGGTAGAAAATACTGCATAGTAATATTTTAATTCATGCCTATTAACTCCGTTACTGAATTCCAGTGCACGGGTAACTTATTAGCAGTGCTGCACATTTATTTGCCTGTCACTAGCAGCTTGTTAACACTTGGAAGTCTACACACGTTTTCTAGAATTCAAGACAAGCTAAATGTGATATAAAGTATGTTCACGATAAAGTGAGCACTTTTGAAATCAATCTTACCAAAAAAGTTACTGCCAATGCCTGCATGTATTTTAAGGGGTGCACTGAGTGTCATGCGCCCATTGAAGTTGGCAGTGACAGATAGAAAATAGTTCCATAACTTAACGTCGAATAAAAAGTGTTAGGTAACCATTTCAGGCAACTTAAATCGTTCATTTCGCTTTCTGTTTTATTAATACGTCGAAATGAAAAAGTTACCAGATTTGTAGCATATTTTCTTTTCTTATAATTCCACAGTTTCACCTGATCGACGCATTAATAAAGTAATGTGGGCCGTGACAATGTTAATCTTACATAAGGCGGAATAATACCCAACGTCCATGTAAGTGGATCTTACGCAGGGCTTTCGAAAGTGTTTATTTACTGTGAATAGCCTATACATGTATCCACTCCTGCAGGAACAGCGGTTTTTGGTGCGTAGGAGTGCAGTGCAGACGTTTGGGCGGATTTTAACATAGTGGTATTGAGAGCCGAGGAGTGAAATGATGTATGGAGCAGCGCCGGAATGGAATGCCGGGGGAAAACGGGAGATCCCCGAGAAAACTCGCCAACCAGCGGCATCGTTCGGCATGATTCCCACATGCGAAAATCTGCCTGACCCAACCGGAAATCGAACCTGGTTCGTACAGTAGGGAGGCGAGTAGTCTGACCTCTGAACCACCGCGGCCCCACCGGTTGTTGGTATCTATGCTTCCACTTACCATTGTCAGACACCACACACGCTGACTGTACTGTGCAATGCTCGTTACTGGCTGGTGATCAACCAGTTCGTCGTAGACTACTCGCCTCCCACCAAGACGAACCGGGTTCGCACAGTAGGGAGGCGCGTAGTCTGACCTCTGAACCACCGCGGCCCCACCGGTTGTTGGTATCTATGCTTCCACTTACCATTGTCAGACACCACACACGCTGACTGTACTGTGCAATGCTCGTTACTGGCTGGTGATCAACCAGTTCGTCGTAGACTACTCGCCTCCCACCAAGACGAACCGGGTTCGATGCCCGGCGGGGTCGACCCCGTATTTTCGCATTTGGGAATCGGGGCGGACGATGCCGCTGGCTGGTGGGTTTTCTCGGGGATCTCCCGTTTTCCCCCGGCCCTTGCATTCCGGTGCTGCTCCATACTCACCTCACTTCACCCACATTGTCTCTCTAGACCTCGATGTTAAGAGCCGCCCAAATCTGCTCACTCACTCTCTCAGCCAGTTCAGGTGCCCCAGTCAAATGTATTTTACTGAGTGAAATGTCCTTTTGTGTGGTTAAAACAAAAATAAATTTGTATGCAAGGAAAGTATTGCTGCTGTTCTGTAGCGTTCTTGTAAGGTCCTTTTAAACACTAGCGAAACGATAAAGTTATATCCGCGAAAGTTTTGTTTTCAAAGACAAAAAAATTATCAATGCAACGTTGCTCGAGAGCAGTCCCCAAAGTGTAAAGTGAATTACGCTGGCTGCAGGCATTTATTCAGCTTTAATACTGCATATAAGCCAGCGCTTAACGTGGTATTATATTAGTACGTGTTAATTTAAAAAATTTATTTATTTATTTATTATCCAATGTCTTACGAGATAGTGTTATTTCAGAGTAAAGCGCCAGTGGGTTTAATTTGCGAGGTTTTAAATTTACGCTTTATGCAACAAGGCGTTTCGGAAACATTTTAACGAGTAAGTCTATCAGCTAAAGGTTTCCTTTGAATTTTCTGAATGTAGGAAGTTCTAGAATGATTCTTTTTGACAAACGGGCGTGTGTGTGTGTACACACACACACACATTTCTTAAAAATAATATGTAACCAACTAAAATGAGTGATGGAAATGAAGTGAAACTGTGCGTATTCGAAGGTCATGTGATTTTTTTCGTTGACTACAAAATCAGATCACTCGGATAGGCCCAGTCCTTTCTTAAGTTTTTCCATCTATTTATTCGCAGTTAAAGTTTTTGGCAAATTTTCCTGGAAACCTGAACTGACAAGGAAATTCATTTTTTGTAGAGTAATTTGCTGAGTTGTCCTCAGTAAGACGGGAGCTTGTACTTTAGACGTTGCATATGAATGCATGAGCGCAGTAGGTAATTGTCAATTTATTGCAAAAACATAAGTCTTTAACTCATCTAAGTACAGTAAATAGCTAACTGTAACTTTTGCCTGACTGTTTGATCTACGTGTACTAAAAGAACACACGTAAATTTTCTTCTATATTACTGCCTTGAAGTAAAGTTGCTCGAGCGGATACAGAGTGGCGACGTGGTCTGGTTTCGAAAAGACGGTGTTAGGTTTCACAGTCTCAAGAGGCGAAGACTTCGTGATGCCATGCCTCGGGGCCACTGTGGAAGGATGCTAAGTGGCGGCGTACTGAGATAATTACCGCCGTTTTGACAGCTTGCTTTGGCAGCACTGCTTCGAGCAGCTAATTAACGACGTCACTCGGCTCTTCCTGCAGACGCCCACTTGTTTATTGGTCTGAAGTTTCCTCAAACTATCTAATTTCCCGCGTTCAGTGGCGTGTCTAGTCGAGAGATCAATCGACGACGAGCACGTATCAGGTACTTTCAGAAACTACTCTGGTCCCTTCATGTTTGTCGAGTACTATATATATATATATATATATATATATATATATGGCGACTGTTTTAAACTATATATATATATATATATATATATAGTTTAAAACAGTCGCCCGGCCGCGTAGGTCTGTGTATTCGGATAAAGCTTCTAAACTACTACTTATTGGATTTTGATGCGGTTTACACCATCATTTAGATAATTTCTTGATGAAGGTTTAGGTATATAATAAATTAATATTTAATGTAAGGATAGTAGAGAAATTTCGACGTTTTCTAATCAAGTCGGAAAAAGCCGCTTTTTTGGCACTTAGATGACTTACGCTGACTAAACCATAAGAGATACGCCAAATTAATGTAATACAGAATTGTAGATCTCAAAAAGGTCTGCAAAAATTCTGCGACAGTATATGTTTATCTTTTCAGGATGGCCCACAGTAACCATTTGTAAATCGCGCCCGCGCGAAGCCGAGACGGGTCGCTAGTTAACGATAAAGCAGCGAACAATATGTGTGTCATATTTATACACTTTGGTTGTAAAGCTCTTTCATGCACTGCGTCATTGGAGTGCTCGCATATTGGTCTTCGCAAGAAAGCTCACAGAATGATGTCCACTGTATTTGGCGTGGAAAATATTCACATTTATATAATGTAATGTGCTTTCGTGCATAATTTTGTTATAAAACGTACATTGTATAGCAGTGATGCTATGTTTTGTTAGTATATACAAAACGCGCGGTTTAAACCCTGGAAAATTATATTACCGAAAATCAGATCGTGATTCAGGAACAGTTACGTACTATACAGTTTTTGAGTCCCATCTGTGTCACGATGGCTCTCGCTCTAGTCACTACTGAATGGCGATGACTCAGGATGTCCTACTCTGATCGACGATGCGACAGATCATTTTGACATAATCTATAATATGAATCACGAAAGTAGAAGTGGCGGAAATGCACTCTGTTAGCCTATCAGCTGGAGAAGTATCAGCTTCGAGAGAAAAACACAACCGAAAAGGAAGTTGTAATCACTAGAAAATATTACAGTATTTTTTCTGAGCACACCTTCTCAAACGTTTTGTGGAAAACACAAAATTATTTTGTATAATCTCTCGTAAATTGCGCAGTATTTTCGTGATCATAAAAACTACTTTGCAGTCATCACAAAAACGTTATATTCATCTCAAAAACCTTTCGTAAAGTGTATTTAATTGTATGTAGTCATCACAAAATATTTATGCAGTGCAAATTTAACCACAGGAGAAGGGGCTTTATCTATAAAGTCATCTATGTTTCTTAGTGTATATTTGTATCTCACGAAACAGTATTCAGTGCCACACCAAAGTATGGGTTTTTGTATTACTCAAATTTGTTTTTTTGGCTTAGAATTTTGTACAAATAGAACAAAGATGATGGACATGTTGAGCAACTGAACACTGTTACAACCTCGGTAGTTCAATTTTGAGCCATGCTGTAGTTTTACTAATCATCGCACAAAGGATCGGATTCAATACATTGAGATATAGGACCAATATTTCACCATGTATTCCCTAATACAGCATTTTAACGTGTTACGCTCCAAAATTTTAGGTTTCAACGTTTCGTTCGTGGAATTAAAAATAAATTTGGTCTGAAACTCGTTTTTAGTAAAACGGAGGTCGATTCGAAGCCTTGCTGCGTTCAGCGGCGATGGCGTGCTTGTAGCTCGTGCCAGTGTCGCTTTTACCGATCCCGCGTTTCTCGACTTCAAACGCAGGAAAGGCGGGAGATGTAAATATGTAGTGGATTTTCCTACTACGTATTGTAGTATTTATATATTCGCAGCCTTATGTATGTTGTAACATTTCAATATTTATGACTTCATGGTGATTATTCCATGTCTCTAAATTCGATTCAAATGCCAAACTTTAATGTTTGTATAAAATTCTTAACGTGTGTTCAATGTGACATGTGTATAATTATTTATTTTGACAGTTGTGTTGTGTATACTATGTAAGTTTAATTATTAGCTGGGGATTCTTTGCATGAATATTTGTCTATGTAACTAGCACTACTTTTGTTTTTATCAAAAGAATCAGGCTACACCAGCCAGTCTATCATAATTGATTGATTTTTGAACAATAGTCTTTCAGAACAAAAACTTAGTCATTCTAATTTGGAATCAGTTAGAGGCCAGCACGGAAAAATAGACAGTCCTGAATATGGAAGTTAGTTTATGATATTTAATTAGTAAAAGTTTGATATTTACGAAGGTGAACCAGATTTCTTCACGCACTACTGAAATGCTGAACCTGTATATATTTAAAAGAAGAAATGCGCCAACATAAGCTGTATGATGAGCCCAGACGCAAGGACTGCCGGGTAAAGGAGGACTTGTTGGATTCGGCTTCGAGCGAGGGACGACACGATGTCTGGTATTTGGAGAGCCATGTCTGTGAGAGGAGGACTACTGCCTGCGAATCCTGGTGAGGTTCTGGTTCTACGTCCACCTCCTCTGTTCCGGCCCTCAGAGGACGAGTTCGCTGAGGACCACCAGGAGATGTGTTGTCCATGGTGAGCGGGAGAGCTGTTCCTGGGTTCTGCACCAGTGAAGGACGACTCCACATCAGCAGAGTTGCGGTTATTTTCCGCTATCGACACAGCTAAGTAGCATTTTTCCCCAGGCAAATGTTAACCTATTTATCACACCATCGCCAGTAAATTCAAATATTGGCAATTCTTTTGATGTGCAACGTGCAGACTGATGTTGTCTATAATTTTAAAAATTTGAATAGCATAATATTTCACAACTAAAGTAATGCAAATGTAGTTAAACTAGTTTACTTCTGTTTCGTTCTTGTTAAATTCACAGTAATTAAAATCACAGTAATTTTATTTGTTTCTATTGATTTACTCGAATTAAGACTTCTCTGTTTGCTTATTAGAATTAGTGGCCCAATTGTCTTAAAACTCAGAGATAACTCAAATCTGAATGAATATACTTATTTTTGTGTGGCAGCATATATTTTAGCCGACGTACATAATTTGATTCTAACCTATCAGGATCACACCCATATACAACTATATTTTATCATTACATTACACATTAATATCTTATATTATGTATCACAGAAATAATATTTTATAGCCTTAATATTGTACCACATATCAGTGGTGTTACAATGTTATGTTTCCATACTATGTGTAGGTTTTCCAAAACATTTTATGAAGTGAGCTGATTTTTTTTTACGGTATCACTTTAAAATCAAAAAGCTACAATGATATCTATTGCGACTTTAAAAAAATTAGTCAATACAGTTCACTATACTGTTTAAAAATCTCAGGTTCGCGTGTAAATCTATTGCATAGTTTTAACTTTTCACTTCCCATCCTACTATATAAGTAGACGATCTCTGTCTGTCTGTAATACCTTTAAGTCCCTTGACACTCAACATAAGTTTTTAAAATTTTGCAGAGCGAATCCTCAGGGCAAAATACAGGTCAAGTTCGAATTTCAGCAAGATCAGATTACGCAATCGTTACCTTGTACCCTATGAAAAGTTTTGTATTAATGCATATAGAATATTGCAGAGAGATATCAAGGTAATAAGTACACTATTTCCATGCAACGTATAGGTTAAAAACGTCCATTACAGTTTAGGAAGTTCACCAGAATTTTTTTTACATTGTGCTTTCTTCTTTTTGTGTAGCTCACATACATCCCCATGGACGTAATGACCAGTGGCTTCAAGTGATGCGGTGAAATTGCAAGGAACATACGTTTATTATCAGAGACCTGGAAATTTCGCGGATTCAGTTGTTGGCAACAAGCTAGACTCCGCAATTCTTCGTGTACTCGAGCCTCAGTTGTTCATTGGTTGTTGCTCCAGTTTTACCCCAGACAAGGTAGCACGGGATTCGGTCCTTGTTTTATTGCCGGTGAGTTATTGGGCCTAATTCGCCCAGGGCGTGCCTTACAATCTGCGATCCAATTGGAAAAGGAAGAGGAATGTACACATGTTTGGAGCCTAGCTTGTCCTCAAATGAATACGCGAAATTTCCGGGTCTCTATCTATTATCACCATATTTACTTTGTCGGGCATTAACAGCAAACCAACAGAAACCAGTTTTACTGTCCAGCGGCAACTTTAATTGCGCTTTCAACAAGACGGCAAGAGCAAAAATGACTGTTTCTTACGACAGAAAATAGAGTTGCAAACGAGTTTTGGAACATATCTACGCATTTGACTCTTTGCTTAAAAGCTGTAGGAACATTCTACCATGGATGTATGGGAAAATATTTTGCCATTCGCACTCTGTCGCTCTACGTATACACTGATATGGAAAGTTTCTACATAATTTATTAGTAGCAATGTAAGTGATTGCGGTGGTGTAGTGGTCGGACTACTCGCATCACACCTAGGAGAACGGGGTTCGATTCCCGGCGGGGTCGTTCCTGGACTTTCGCACGTCGGAATCGGACGATGCCGCTGATCGGCGGGTTTTCTCGGGGATATCCCGTTTCCTCCGCCCTATCTTTCCGGCGTTACTTCCATACTCGCCTCGCTTCACCCTAATCGGCTCTCGAGACTTCGATGTTAGGAGCCGCCCAAATCTTTTCACTCACGCACTCAAAGCATTGTAGGCTTTGTTTGGCGATATCAATTTGAACCATTTGAAACACAAAAAAGAAGGGCGTACGTCTATCTTTTGACGTGAACACGTCTTTAAATTTGCTACCAAAGTGGGAGGTAATCGAGACAATACGATGAAAACAAATCGGGGGATACAGTTTGGCATTGCAGCTCCGAATCTATCGTCTACATTTAAAATTCAATTACACCACTAGATTGCCAAAAGATCAAAGAATATGGTACGTTAAGTGAGGGCTACGAAGCATCGCGCGCGTCGAAGGTGATGATAAAGGGGCGGGGGGGAGGGGGTCGAAATTTTGAGTTCGTTTCGCCGCGTCTCATTACTTCCGCTTAGTATAACTTTTGACTAGGAGAAGCTATGGCACTCGTTTGAATTTCAATCGACAGCTCTCGTATTAAAATATTTGTGTGGCGTAGTTATTGTGAAATTGTATGAGTTTAATGTAAAAAAAATTAAGAAAACTTAACAGAATGTCAGCCTATACTCGTCAAAAAGCCAAGTCGAAGTACAGAAATCGTATACGGTTGGAAAGAACATCTCAAAAGCAATCCAGTGATACCCATATGATCTAGTGAAGTGGTGCCGGGAATGTAAAAAAACATCAAGGTGTTCGAGCGCGTCAACGTAGGCTTATTCACGCAAAACAAACGGTTGTGTCCCCAACACAACCACACCCCATCCCTCCCCCCACACACACTTTTGAGGTCTAGGAGGACAGTAAGAGTGATAAAGGCAACATTGCCGCGTGCATCAAGTTGCGTCATCGCCCCTACGCGCAGGGCTCTGTACTTGCGTTCAGTGTTCTCGTCGTGTAGCATGTAACTGTAGGATTTGAAGCGCTGAAGGTATTATTTTATTAGCTGGAAGTCTGCAGCAAAGTTCAGTGGTGAAAACTTTGCAGTACCATTACGTCCTCGTCTTGGGTGTATTGTGTACTCTATTTGTCTGTAAGCATAGTGCGGACACGTATACCAGCTTTGTAAAAGACAAAAACGTATTTGAAACATTCCGCAACGGACTTCAAGTGCCATGTACAGTGTAGAATTTTCTGGCAAACTTGCTAAATTGTAATTGAAGTTTTTAACCGATACAGAGTATGGACAAAGTCCTATGTATCAGGCTGAAAATATGGGAATATTTAGCATCGCTACTTTACAAAGTTGGGAGCTTCCCTACGCATTTGACTCCTTCCTGAGCAAGTGTAGGAACGTTACCATGGTTCTACGGGCAAATATTTTACCATTTGCACTTTGACACTGTACGTATAATTTGATATGGTAAATTTGCAAATAATTTCTTAGGGTGTAGGCGGGCCCTTTAAAAGTCAGTAATTTACAGGAAATTTAATAATCAGTAATTTACAGGAAATTTGATTGGCCATTGAGCATTGCTTTGTACGGTACAGGCCAGAAACACTCTTTATGCACGTTATGTACACATTAAATTCGAATCAGTGGGAAACCACTGATTTGCAGTGAAATTAAACTACTGTAATCATTAAAAATGGCTCCGCTTAGAATCTGTGTAAACCACTGATAGTTTCAATGGAAAAATTTCAGTGATTAAATTACTGTCGTGAAGCAATTTCACTGATGAATAAGTGACGGCCGACTACACTGACGAATTAAATATTGTTTTTAGCTAACTAATTACGTGAAATAAACATATTTACAACAGTTTACTATCTACATTGGGCAATTTATCGTAATTTAAAAAGAAAAAAAATCATTGATGGCTGGGATTGAACTCACAGACTCTTCCGCGTCGCTTTTAGGCCGTTACCTTACCACCTGAGCTACGAAGTCAAGTTGGAAAAATGAGAGGAAAATATACGTGTTCTTGTCCAAATCTTGAAGGTTTAAATTTTCTTCTCTTACTTTTCGTTTTCGGTTTAATTAGTAGCGTTATGATTGTAAAACGAATAGTATATATGAGTGCACTCTCTTCGCCAAATTATTTGCAGTTTAAACCTTCAAACAGAGCTCTGTGATGTCAATATGAAAACGAAATGAATGACGTAAAAACTGGATGAAAGGCTGAATGTTTTTATTATCTTGTAAACTGGTGTTTTGAAAGACAAAACACATTTCGTTAAGTATTTTTTATTGGTTTTATTAGTTCATTCGTTGTTATTTCACTTGATACGCGTAGTTTGCTGGCCATTTTTAGACGTTGTTGGACGGCCATTTCTACACGCTGTTGAATTGATCCACCAGTAAAAAAAAAACAAACCACCGAAAAACAGTGAAAAAAATTACTGATGAATCAGTGGAAAATGTCACTGAATCAATAAGTGAAAGAAATATGACATTTTCCCACTGATTCATCAGTTAAATTCACTGAAGTGACTCTTGAATCAGTCTGTAAGTGTTGACTGACAGAAACAGTGAAATTTTCACTGATTAAAATTTTGAGTGTAAACAGTTGTGTCCACTAATTCAGAATGAATTAAGTACTCAATTAGCAGAGAGTTAATTGTCACAGGAACAGTTTTTCTCCCAGCAGGTGCAGCAGTCAACAGCATGTTCAGTTCCTGGAGCGAGAATCAAGAACTCTGTTTGTGGATCTGAGCTCCGCGGACGGTAATTGGCGTCGCGGAAATTCCAAGCACGGCGGGCTGTCCAACTTGTTAGTAAACTTTCGAGGCAGGGCATAACACGCCCGATATCGTGGCTCTATTAAGTCAGCGAGGTTGCCGTCAGACCTGTGTGGCCAACTACAGTCAGTTCGTAGTTAGTTGAGTACTTTAGAAATAAACTTTTTCAAAAATATCACTGACCCTATCTGTATAGAGGATGTTGCAAAATTGCATGGCAATACTTCCGGGAAACATTCTTCACATCTGGAGGATGAAAAATTGTTATATGAACATAGGTCTCCAAACGCTTCACTTCTTTGCATAACGTACTGTGTATGACCCGCGGGCAGGATCGTGTTACTGTAGAATGCCATCGCAGCTGTAATTGGCAGCCCTCTACCAGCCCCCGAGAGGCCCAAACTTGACTCCACTAGGCTTTTATTTTTGGGGACATTTAAAGGTACTTGTGTACGCAACCTCAGTGGACGCAGTGTGCACCCTCAATAACCGTATTGTGGCGGGATTGCGAAAGAATCAGGAATTTTCCTGGTATTCATCGACGTATCCGGGTGTCCATGCTACGGCGGGTTGATGCATGTGTTCGTGCTGATGGAGGGCATTGTGAGCATTTCCTTTAGTGCCGACGATAAGCTTTCACACATGTGTAACTAACTCCTGTGCAGTTCCTACTGTTCTGGATGAGGTGTCGTGTATCATGCTAACGAACGCTGCGATGGCATTCCACAATAAAATGATCCAGCCCGCGGGCCATACGCTGTACGTCATGTACTATGGTCTGTAGTATGAAAACGAAGCGTTTGCCGACCTATTTTCATACAACATTGTTTCATCCTCCAGATGTGAGGAATGTTACACCAAAGTGTTGTCTTGCAACATCCTGTATATTAGGTAAACTGACTGACACGCATCCAGTAAAGTCGGTAACGACGGAGGAAAGTCGTTTCGTGTCTTACCGTTGACTTAGAATTGTTAGGTACACATTTGTGAATACCGAAATAATTTATTTTACTTTCTATTTTTTATGCGTATAAGTGTAACAATCAGCAAATTAAAAAATACTTACTTTTCTTCTAATTTCAGTTCAACTTGGACTGACGCTTGAATAAAGTTATTGGACCCACGGAAATGCTAATTTTACACACGATAAGTACGGGCCGGAATCGGGCCGGTAAAATATAGCCGACAAATTCCGGCCAGATGATGTCGGCCCACTGTCTTATGCTGGAAGCGGCCCGATGGAAATATGTACTGCCGGCTGACTGTTTGCCAACAGTGTCAAAAATACACCGTACCGCTGACAGCAAGATACAAAATGTATTCCGGCCCGACATACACAAAAAGTACGGGCCGGGATCGTAAAAAGTAGCCGACAAACTCCGGCCAGATGATGCCGGGAAGACGCTGGGCCTGCGGCGACTGGATGTCATTACGATGCCGGGTCTGCAGTGGCATGATGTCCAGAAATAAGTAGTATAACCATGAAAAAACCGTAACTTATCGATTTAAAAATGTTAGTAATTGTTATCTCATCTTTACATGTATTCATTACATTTACTTCTCAACACATTATATGCTATGAAAATCATTTGCTTGCCGATGTGCGGGATTCGAACCTAAGACCTTTGAGTTGACAGTCCAGCATGCTAACCTGTACATCACGGGGTACGTTGCTGATACTCTCCAGTAATTTCTAATTTATCATGACACAAATTATTATAAGTGAATGTATCAATTCCATGACGATGTAACAAATATTTTAAAACACTGATTATTTAAAAACTGTTTCTTCGTTTCTTCAAAGGTTTGCAAACAAAATAATTTTTGTTAGTTTTTAATATATCTGTCGGATGGTTGTACAAATGTAAAAATTTTCAAAGTACAAAATGCCATGGGCTACCACGTTACACATCTGTATCGTGATAAAGAGATATGTCTTGAAAACGTTAGTGAGCCGGAATAAATAAGATGACGGCTAGCTTACCGAAAAAATAAAGATGCTATATCGGAATCGGGTCAGAATATAATTTTTGCTATTGGCAACATGTTGGCTGTGAGATATCACGCCTACATAATTTAGGTGATATCCATCCGCTATCCAAAAAAAATATAGTGGGCCGTTGTCTTTTTTATAATGGCAAACATACTATCTCAAAAAAGACTTCACGCCATTGTCAGATGCTATCTTCTGGCATTGAAACGACAGTTGCCGACAGGTTGGGTGTGGTGGGGTAGAGTTGAGATATGTAGGCTGCTCTTAAGACTGCGATGAACTCCCGCGTTTTTGTTTGCGCTGCTACGCCCTTGCCCTCAAGGACGTGGCAAGGTGGACAATAAACAGTCCGCAGATCAAAACCTCAAAATGGAACAAGAAAAAACCCCTCGTTGAAGAAGAAAAAGATTTGAACCCATATATAAGAAGTATAGTTAGAATAAGTGTTAACTTACAACAAGTAAAAATCATAAGATGTTTCAGGAATGTTTATTATAAATATTGTTCTCATTTTTTACTTTCATGTTTGTTTGCACTACAAATATCTTTGGATACCAAATATGTTTAATGTAAAATACAATTATTTCTTCGCATCAATAAGCAATATATATTAAAACATATAAAAGTATTATTTTCAGAGGTTTATGTAAGAACAATTCTCCAAAGACTTCAGATAATATTAAATTTTTACCATGAACAAAACATAGGCCTATAAGCCTCCATGATGATTAATAGGAAAAAGCCACAGTAATTAAAAAAAGCAATCCACCCAAAGGCGATTATCCATGTATCCAACAGTGCTGACAGCACTTTACATATTTACTTTAGAATCATTTAGTTTATACTGCTGAATAAACATGAAGTTCCGCCAAAAAAATAAGTGCGGAAAAGCCAACACTATAGGCCTACTACAACTGTCAAATATCTTCTCTTCTCTGGCCACATGGTTAGGAATTACACAAAATAATAATTATTCTTCCTGGCCGATATAAATTTTACTAATGGCCAAAGTTAATGATGGTATTAAGTTTGGTTCAAAAACCGACAAGAATACTGATTATTTGACTTTTGTGACTGATTTGCAATCGTTATGTTATATAACCATAAACCAACCAACAATTTTTCAAGGTTTTTATAATACCAGATCTTAATAAGGAAAATTATGTTCGAATGGGCTCCCTACGAGGCCAACACAATGTGCCTCCAAATTTGTGCAAAAAATCCAGCAAAGATTAAAATTCAAGAAAAACATATCTTCAAATTACTATGGCTGGAAGAGCTTTCAGCTACTATGTAAAAATTTACCTCTGGGAAAAACAAACTGCCATTAAAATTGTACTTCGTTTTGTGCATGGCTAACATTATTTTAAAACTTCATTTTAAAATTATTCCAAGTTTTACCTCTCTAGTGATCTTAAATAATCTCAACATTTAAAACTTCCCTCGCCAACATGGCGCCTGCCTCTTAAACCAGGACACCAAATGTGCCTGCTCCAAATTTTCCATAAGTGCTATGCAGATTTTTTTTCCTTATTTTATGAAACCATTACTTAGCTGACTGGGTGATATGCTGCTGGGGCAGTGACAATACGACCCCAATTCAGAGAGCGCACCAACTTTAAATACAAATCACAAACAATTTCCCCTGGGAGGGGTATTCAAATACCACTGGCCAATAGGAAAATAGATGGCCATGTTAGGAAACGTCTGTCTAGGGTAAGCATTGCCCCATATAGGGGTCCATTTAATGCAGTCCAATAATTTGGTTTGAAGCAGAAACATGTCGATGTATGGTGTGCACACATGATCACACGTTCAAAACTCCCATGGTTCAGACAGGCTGTAGGATGTGATGTCACGAACGGGCGAAACCCAGGCGGTCAGCCTACTCGCCAGCTGGTGGCTGACGTCACAGGAATAGTTCATCGAAGCGCCGCCGCCACGCGCTCAGCAGCACCCAGCGGGGCAGCGCTCGCCAGACGTGCTGGAAGCGAGCTGGTGCTATGCTGGACGTCGAACCACTGCCGAAGTCCACCCAGGTGACAACGATGTTGAATTCAGCAGTCCACCCGGGCAGCGTCGTAATCAGGTAACATAAGAACAGCAGACATGTGGTCGAGGCCATGTCTTCCTCACAATTTCCTGGCAAGTAGAAAAATGCGATATTTCGTGATGATCAGCGGTAAATTTTTCAAGCAACTCCGTGCTTTAAAAAAAACGTCAATATTCGTGTAAATGATGTGTGACGCGCCACAGTGTGAATACGCATATCTCTGTAAATAGATGTTCTGCAAATACGACTTTGTCATAAAAGACAAAAAACTCTTATCTCGACAGCTATTTTTTTTTACTTGTGTTATATTAAGTGTATTCTTGGAGAAAAAAATTCGTGAAAATCGTCAAATATCGCATTTTTATCTTGCTTATGCTTATACAGTTTCCTTAAGCGGCAAGAGAGGAGTACATAGATACGGGCGGGGTTTAATCCGTGATCTTTCTTTCATAGCGTGTAATAAAACCCTTATATGAAATATCTCATTTGCACAGTACATCGTCACGGCGGAAACACTGCCCGCCTCGCGCGTAGGAGCGACGAGGCAGTAGACGTGCGTGTTAGAGTCGCCCGTATCGCTACTTCGCTTCTTGACCTTAGACGCGGGATTCCCACGGTGGTCCATCCCACTCTTAACAAAGAGGTCTTGAGAGCCGATGAGGTGAGAATGGAACAGCGCCGGAATGCAAGGGCGGAGGTAGCGGAAGATCCCCGAGAAAACCTGCTCACCAACGGCATCGTCCCGGCACGATGCCCTAATCCGAGAGTGACCCGGCCGGGAATTGAACCCGGTTCGCCCTGGTGGGAGGCGAGCAGTCTAACCGCTCAGCCATCGCGGCCCCACATACGGTGAGAAAATGCGTAATGTGCATACATGTAGGTCTTAAGTAGGAGTTCCAAAAAGTATTAAGTTTTACCGTGAACAGCCCATAGTTTGCAGGTGCAATACCATAGACTTATAGGCTGTTCAGAGTCAAGTGAGCACTTATTGAGGTCCTTCTAATTTTTTCTTTCATCCAATTTCCATCTTCCTGTTGATTTTTAATATAAGAATTAAAATGTGACAAATAAACACAGTGTATACATTTCATCACCCTTAAAAATTTAATGCCTGAGGCTGCAATAAGATATATTTTTTAGTGGTTAATGCATGTTGGGAGGGCCTTAACAAGTGCCTACTTTATCGTGAACAGCCTATGCCAAAATTATAATGCTTTTAATACTATTTTTAAATAAAATTATAGTATTTGGAATCACTTTACTTTACACCTCAGTTACAATAATCTGACATAAGATCGACGTATGAAGACAACAAATTTAAAACTTTCAAGTTTGAAAAATCACTGGAGAATATCAATTACACTAATTTGAGGCCGCTGATGCGACGAATAATTTCATAGCTCTTCCATTTTTTGTCTCTTGAATTTGTTGTAGAGTCGATTGCGGAACGTAATAGAGCAGGAGGAGTGAAAATAATTTAATTTACGCCAAGTCTGAGCATCATCTGGCAACTCTGGCCACAAATCAGCTATGATAGGCCTATTCCATTCCGTTTTGCTTTCCGTTCCTACAACAAATTGTAAGTTTCCAGTGTTGCAAATTGTTCTGTTTGCTGATATGATTGACCGAAATATTTCCCAGGTGTTGGAATGTTTTAAAACTGTAACTATGCTCTGTATTTCGAAAATATCCCTGGAGCTTATACTTTTTCCCGGCAGGCCACTCAATCTACTACACTGAATACAACAATGACTGACATTATCCGACAAACAATTTAATTATATAGACCTACCTAAGTTATATAGGCCTACCTAAGTTATATAGGCCTGCCTAAGTTATATAGGTCTACCTAAGTGAGACGCATCAAATGAAGTGGGGCTTTATATCCAAAGGTGTACCTTATAGGACAGAGCAAAACGGTCAGTTGACCTATTGCATAATTTGGTCAAATTTTAAGATATTGGCATTAAATAAATTCATTTCACTGTCTTTCACACGGTACCAAAATGGAGATGTCCTGCAGGAGGAAGATAAGATCCTTTTTCCTACGTTACGCTACAATTATACAAAGGTTGCCAACTCTGGTGTCGGACTGGAGGCTCTGGTTTATTCTACTGAGTTTGGGAAGCTCAACTGCACACAGTTTGGCAATTAAAATTTCTTCTCTCGCCTCGTAGCACTGGCGTCGCATGCGACCAAATGTCCCCGTTCTGTACGTAAGTATATGGGGCAAAATCAGTTACGTGAAATGAATTAACTCTGTAAAATTTTAAAATATTCCCATTTGCATTGTGTTAGAGCCCACATACAGAATAAACTTTATACTTCACACTCACGAAACATGTCCACCTTTAAAAAAATATTTTGTTGACCAAATCGATTTTGCAGAACTTTGTATTACACGATTAATTTATTCAAATGTGAAAGCATAATATAATATTTATTTGACTTAAATCCGTAATCATTTCTACTAACATAAGTGTGTTTGCAAAACCTCACAGCTAAAATGGTATTTTTACTGTTAACTCTTGTAAACCGCTTTGAAGTACGTTAATAATCGTAAAAAAAAAATAAATAAATAACAGTTTGACCAGAAGCATTTTCAGTGGTATTTTATAATGAATACCAACACGTTTAAAAACCTTACCAATCTTAATGTTTAACGTTTTTTCTAGAGTCAAACATTAAATTTCGCATTTTACAAAAATAAAAAAATTAACGGTGCAATTTTTTCTGAGAAAAATTTTGTATTTTATTTGAAACACTTATCTTTAAAAATAATGCCTTGAAAACGAATTCTTATAATATTGATTCATCATTTAACTCCGTGGCTGCAGATGTGATAGACAGGGCCCTTAATATTTTGGATAGGGCAAGTGTACATCGTAAGTTTGGCGAAGTACAAGCTTTCACATACAAATAAATCAAATTTCTACATTTACTATCAGCTTAAAAGCGACATCTTTGGAACAGCAGATCAACTTTCGCGGGAAATTTTTACTATTCTAAACATATCCCATAGTGAATTTCGTTTTGTTTCCAACCTTAATATAATAAGCCTTTAAGCGGATATTAAACGATACCTGCTGCAGTACTTGGTTCTTGTAGAAGCTTCTATAAGCCCTGGTGTACGAGCCGATATACCAGCTGCTATATGAGCAGCCGTGGAAGATTCATATTACACGGCAGCAGTTCGCGTACTATAGGCTGTTCGCAGTAAAATGAGCACTTTTGAAAGCCCTGCTTAAAATCTACTTGTATAGACGCCGTGAATTCTTCCGCTCAATGTAAAATTAACATCGCCATGGACCTCATCACTTTATTCATGTGTCGGTCAAATGAAACTGCAATTACATTGGCCAGGTACAAGAGCCGGTATGGAACCTGCCACGGTTAATAGGACAGGTCCAATTACCAAACCTGTGTGAAATCTGGCAGCGCCAGGCGAAATATGCTATGACGGGTGACATACAGGCCGGTATAATGGTAACTATGGCAAACGCTGCACTAGCTTTTACGAAATCTGGTACCGTCGAATATGGCCTTAAGGGACCTGCCTAGTTAACATATGGTCCTCATTGTAAGAAATTGTGTTTATTGTAATTTTTTAAAGACTTGTGGAATATTTTTAGGGTAAATATTTTTTGAGGACAAAAATGTAATTCGATGTTTCATTGGCCATTCATAAAGTTGGTTATTGAAACACAAATGTGGTCAACCTCTAGACACTGGGTAGGAGGAAAAAAGAACGATTAATTTATTTCTGATTCGATTTTATTTAAGTGCCCAGTACAGTATCGGCAATGTAAAAATGAAAATTTATTTGATATAGTGTAAATAAACTGCTTAACGTTTTATGACTATTTTTCAACGGAATTTTAAAAAATCTACTGTAATATTGATTTAATTGTAGAGACTCGAGAATGATTTATATAAATCCACATTTCTTTTTACGGTGTTAGTGTTGATGTGAGCAGTACATTCTCGTACGGCCGTGCATTATCGCTGACGTGAGCTAGTTAATATTTAACAACGATTTAACGTTGTGTACTAACACTTGACAGCTCACAGTGGCCGTTTATTTTTGGATGTAATTCTTCATATTTCAGATCTGAATATTGAATCCATTTTTTATTAAAATGGGTGGAATTAGATGATTGAAATGTTATGCTGAGAACTGTTCATGTGTAGTAGTGGCAACACGTGAACACACTTTTTTTTTTGTATTGACTTTGGCACGTTTGCACTGGGGCGAAAAAATAAACGTACCTCTGCTTTGCCTTGCATGTCGTCTCTGGTACTTGTATGTCGTCTCTGGTATTTGTATGCTTGTTGAATGTGGTGGTATAATAGTGCCTCAGTTATCAAAAATTGAAATGTGTGGCAAGTAGCTCTCTGTTTCCGATATTTGTTATTCTTTAAAACAGAATTTTAACTGTAGCGACAACGCTGTATCTTTTCTGAACAGGTTGGTGCATTGAAACACTGTTAGTCACCGCTTTAAATTTCTAAGGAAACACGTTTTATATATATATATATATATATATATATATATATATATATATATATATATATATATATATATATATTTCCATCATCGTCGCAATTATTCCTCGTGGCCTCATGCAACTTTCAGACGGTTAGTGTTATTTACTAAGGTAACATTAATCTGTCGTATTAAATTCTTGGTTTTTCAGCATATTTCCATAATTTAAAGAATTAAATTACTAAAGCACCCGCATACCCACCAAGTTATCGATCTTACCTACACTGCAGGTTACTACAAACTTATAATTACATAACAATTTTAATTCTTCCAAAATCTGGCAAAATTCAATTTCGAGACATAAATACGAGTTCGTGGTTCAGTCGTTTTGTTCTGGTACAGGCTGTTCACGGTAAAGTGAGCACTTTTGAAAGCCCTACTTAAGATCTGCCTGTATTATGCACGTTGCGTAATCCTCCACCTAATCTGAAATTAAAATTTGCATAAGTCACGTTACTTTATTCATGCGTCGGTCAAGCGAAAGTGTGACATTAGAAAAATAAGTATATACAAATCTGTTAATTTTTACTCCACGATGCATAAAAAAAAAAAAAAGGAATCGAAATAAATAATTTGAGTTAACACACATGGTTACGTAACACTTTTTTTTCTCTACGTTAAGATATGGAACTACTTTCCCTCCATCTTTACCAACTTTACTGGGCGCACGTAACCCAGTATGCCCGTTAAAATATATGCAGATACGAGCAGAGACTTTTCAAGTGTTTATTTATTTCAAAATGCTCACTCTATCGTGAACATACTTTACTGTTGCGTAAGGCCTGTCGCTTGTTGGGTATAGGGTACATCCGGAATTTTCTATTTTAAAAAATATAAAACCTCTAGAAAAAACCACCGCGTGGTGGTGTAGTGGTTAGGGTACTCGCCTCCCACCAAGTCGCACCGGGTTCGGTTCCCTGCGCCTCTCCCCTCCCCCACCCCGCGGAATTTCCCATGTGGGATTCCTGCCCGACGATTCCGCCGGTCGGTTGGGTTTTCTCGGGGATCTCCCGCTTTACCAGCCCTTGGCATTCCAGCCCGCGATGAATGGCGTCGGGAGAAGAGAAGCGGTCGAGGTCGGCTTTCCCCCGAGGGGGAGGAGGGAGGGTGAGGGGTTGGTTGTCAATGCAGTCGGTTCGGTGGAGACCGCCGATGCCCAAACTGAACACGGGCGGAGGGCGCCCGAGCCTACTAGAAATGGGCGGGCACCAATTAGACATCAGGATCGCCTACTTGCAGCCAGCGTGGGATCCTGAAACAAAACTAGGTCTCTCCCGTCCAACCCACCATTCACTGGAGGGTGTTCCCGGTCCACTAATCACATCCGAATTTAGCCTTTAATATCACTGCCCGCACCTGCACCATGTTTTAACTGACACGCTGACATTCGTCCGTTAAAGTTGGTAACGATGGAAGTAAAGTAGTTCTATGTCTTAACGTTGAATTAAATGGGGTAAAGGCTGTTCACGATAAAGTGAGCACTTTTGAAATCAACCAAAAAAAAAGTCGCTGTTCCTAACGGCATACATTTTACGGGGCGCCCTGAGTGACATGCACACAGTGAAGTCGATAACGATAGATGGTAAGTGAGTAGTAGGGGCGTGCCGGTTTCACCCCACCTTTGATTGATTGAAAGGGTTAATTAAATTGATTGAAAGGGTTAGTCAAAAATTGAAAGTGTTAATAAAAATGGGTTAAATCCATTGAAAGGATTAAATGAATCGAAATGGTTAAATGGAATGAAAGGGTTAATATTCTAATCCGATCAATTAATTTATTGATTTCTTTCTTTCGGTTGGGGGTAGCAGGAGCTCTGTACGATGTTGACGCTGTGGTGTTCTGGAGGTGATTGATCAGAGTGGTGGGTTACAATGTGTTATTTAGGTGTTGAGTTGAGTACAAGAGTCGGCTAAGGGCCTCTTTTTATATTTCTAATTTCGAGGTGTTTGGAGTTGGATAATTGGTCTTAGATGGTATATAGGCAATTTTTACGAATATGTTTTACCACATAGGAGAATTTCAGAGTGTTTAAACGATTTCTAAGTGTTACCTAAGTGTAAATTTTATGTTTTTTTTTTGGGAGGGGATATTGCTCGTAGATGGTGGTGGGGGATAGGCGGCTTTGAAATACGCTATTTATGTCTTAGTAATGACAATGTGTTTTCCGAATGCAATTAAACATTAGATAATTTCAGAGTGTTCTGTGTTTGAATAAATTGCATGCATCGAATCGCAAATTTCAATCTACTACTTGATTAATAAGTGCAATTCCATGAGTCTTAAACGTAATGTGAGTCTCGAGCTTATACATATAATTTACACGAGAGAGAATTTTAACTAGGTTAATAACATTTGATTTCGACAAGTGCAAACTCACTAAATGAAATCCAGCTTGTCAGTATGACTAAATAACACATTAACACATACAAATTACACGATTCAGCCTCGTGGATAATATCTTATGGTAAAAAAAACTCTGAATATGATTTAAACCAGACATAATAGCGCACGTCTATTCTGATAAGTAAAATCTATAATGATCTACAAGAAAGTAATTAACAATAGAAAATTTTACCCCAAATGATTTGTTTCAATATAACCAACTTGCGCAAAGGTTAATCCACTTTAATAAATTTGAATTTAAATACAAGTCATCAGCTTACCAATACCAATAGACATACACACTCATAGCATTGTAACAAAATATTGTTTTCTCATCACTCATTATACATAACATATTATTGAAAAAAGTTAGTAACATGAGGTATTAAAAAAATAAGACACGCACTATTAATTTTTAACATTTTATTAGACAATATTCTTTTTTCAAAATCATCCTTAAACCGGAATATTTACAATATCACACAAAAATATTCAATTTACAACAAACAATTCACTATTCACAATATTCGAATAAAAAGTGTTTCGTAGCAATAATTAGATAATTTGTTTCGCTTTTTGTTTTTTCTTAATGCAGCGAAGTGTAAAAATTTGCAGATTTTTTAAATATTTACTTTCTCAATAATTTCGCGGTTTCACTTGACCGACGCAGTATTAAAGTGATGAGGCCCATGACAATGTTAATCTTACATAAGGCGGAAGATTACACAACGTGCACACAAGTTGATATTAAGCAGGGATTTCAAAAGGAGTTCATTTTGCCGTGAATAGCGTACAGTCAAACGTTCGTGAATTCTAAAAGAATTTCTTCTGAATTGTTTTTTTACTTCTGTAAGCGTAAGGCTCAGCAAAGTTGTAAAATATTGGCTTTTTTAATAATTCCACAGTTTCAGGTGACCGACGCGCGAATAAAGCGATCAGGCACGTGCTAATGTTAATTTTAGTTATGGTGGGGAAAAAAATACGCAATGAACTTACAAGTAGATCATAAACAGGGTTTTCAAAAGTAAAGTCCACTCTTTTTAAATCAACCTTTGAAAATGTGACTGCCCCTACCTCCGTATATTTTAACGGGGCGATTATAATGCACCCAGTAAAGTTGATAACGACTGAGATAAAGTAGTTCCATGTCTTCATGCTGAATTTAAAGTGTAAGGCAAACATCTGTGAATATGAAATTATTTCTTTTTCTTTCTATTCTTTAATGCTTATAGATGTAAGAATCAACAAATTTGTAAAATGTTTACTTTTATAACAATATCACAGTTTCACTTGATCGGCGCATGAATACAGTGATCAGACTGGCGACAATGCTAATTTTAAATATGGTGTAAGAATACATAATGTGTCTACGTTGGGAACATCAGCAGAGCTCCCAAAACCAAGAACGATAAACAGCCTATTCACGTTGGTCACCTAAAGTAAATATAGTAAACAGGACATATTTTAAGGAGATTTTATAATAAAGTATTGGTACACCAATAGTCTCGGGAATATTTGTGAATTTACGAACTTTCAAAAAAATTTTACGAATGCATGTTATATATTCACTAAATGTCCAATGGATGCACGGAGTTCTTGATTATATTTGATTTCATCATGTTTTTTATTTGTTAACATTAGTTTTTGCAAAAAATGACAATCTAACGTTGTTCTTGGGTCTTACAATGTACCTACATAATCAAACGTTGCGACGCGTACTTATAACTATTGCTATGTTGTGCGAAACATGGTTGTTCTTACATAATTATATTCTGCCTTCACTATAGGCTGTTAACGGTGAAATGAGCACCTTTGAAAGCCCTGGTTAAGATCTACTTGTATGCACGTTGTGTATTCTTCTGCCATGTATAAAATTAACATTGTCATGGGTTTCACAACTTTATTCATGCGTTGGTCAAGTGAAATTCTGAAATTATTGAAAAGTAAATTATTATACAAATCTGTTAATTTTTAAATTTCGAGGCAGTAAAAAACATTAAGCGGAAGAATTATTTTGGTTACCTAACACTTTTTGTTAGGCAGTAAGATACGGAATTAATTTCCATCTATCGTTGCCAACTTTCCTGGGTGCATCTCACTGAGTGCGCCCGTCAAAATATATGCCGTCAGGGGCAGTGATATTTTTCTAAGGTTGCTTTCAAAAGTGCTCACTTTTCGTGAACCGCTTTTAATACATTGTGACACAGTGATATTCGGCATTTTTAAACTTTCGTAGCAAAAGTAGTTATCTATAAGGAAAATTTTTTCTAGGAATTATTCACTACCCGGTCATGAAATACTGAAATGTTACAAAACAGTAAAGCGTAGGTAAATATGTAAGATAATTATACTAACCAACAAGAAATAAATTATGAGAACGATAGCATAGAAGAACTGTCTCTACAAATATTGACAAACGCAAGGCAAATACTATAACTTACTCAAAAAACGTTGCGAAGAAGAGAAATGAGATACTAAAAAATAAAAGTAAATCAGAGAAAAACGCACGGTAGGAAAATTCTGTGGTTAGAACTGTAAAATCGGCATTGCTACAAAGATGTAACGAAATGAAAAACAAAACACGAGCCGAAACGCACAGAAAGTACTCGGCGTTTATTGGGTTCTGGCAACATTCCCCTGTGTTCATACGAGGCACTTAATGCGGGGAGAAAAGACACAAAACAAAACACGAGCCGAAACGCACAGAAAGTACTCGGCGTTTATTGGGTTCTGGCAACATTCCCCTGTGTTCATACGAGGCACTTAATGCGGGGAGAAAAGACACAAAACAAAACACGAGCCGAAACGCACAGAAAGTACTCGGCGTTTATTGGGTTCTGGCAACATTCCCCTGTGTTCATACGAGGCACTTAATGCAGGGAGAAAAGACACAAAACAAAACACGAGCCGAAACGTACAGAAAGTACTCGGCGTTTATTGGGTTCTGGCAACATTCCCCTGTGTTCATACGAGGCACTTAATGCGGGGAGAAAAGACACAAAACAAAACACGAGCCGAAACGCACAGAAAGTACTCGGCGTTTATTGGGTTCTGGCAACATTCCCCTGTGTTCATACGAGGCACTTAATGCGGGGAGAAAAGACACAAAACAAAACAATATACCCGGGGTATTCAAAATCTTCCGGAATTGACATTCACATTTCTAATTTTGCAGCACGACGAGAAAGTTGGCACCGGGGTAAACCTTTGGTTCCGCGTTTAGTAGGACCTGTGTTTAATTTCCGGTCCAGGTATCCCGATTTGGGTTTTTTCATGGTTTCCCGAAATCACTACAGGCGAAAGTTGGAATGGGTCCTTAACTACAAACTATGATAGATTATTTCCCCGTTTCTGCGTATCTAAGCAACTTGCTCCGTCTCTTAATGACCTCTCGCTGTTGACGAGACGTTAAACCTTACCTATAGGCTGTTCACGGTAAAGTGAGCACTTTTGAGGCCCTAGTTATTTTTTTTTTTCCTTTGCAGCCATTTTTTTGTCCTTCGACCGCCTTTTAAATAAACATTTCCGTGTAGGTATTAAACACAGTGTGTATATTCCACTGCACTCGGAACATACCGTCTAATCCTAAAATAAAATATATTTATTGACTATTCTAAATGAGACGGCTATCAGAAGTGCTCACTTTACCGTGAATAGTATATATAAGCCATTCACGGTTACTTCAGTCTTTTCTGAAGCCCTGCCAAAACTCTACTTCCAGAATATTCCTCCGTCTCGTGCAAACTAAGCTTTACAAGTCTGGAGAATTACACCAGGGGGACAACGCACCACATTCGTGCGCACTCAATTGTAATGATATTTTTTATAAGAACTGTTTCTCACTAGACGTTCTCCCTGTTTTTATTCAAATTATTTATCATCGAAACATTATAATATATAGATGAGGTATTAATCACATTTCAATTTCACTATAAAACAAAGTAACTTTTATGAACACAAGTATAAAACGCTTGTGATACAGGGCGTATTTAGGAAATAACTAAACACGTCATACATGGGGAGATTTTTCAAAGGTTTGATTCAAAAAGGCCGAAGAAACCGTGAATGGACTATACCTATTTGTGCGAGACTGGAGGCTTTTGTACATGTTCAGGCGCACACAACACCGCCATATCTAGGCGTCGCCGTCAATCGGTCATGGTCATGATACGACGTGTACGGGACTCGGGAATTAGACAGACAGTGTACCACGTGGTACAGGACAGCCGCCAGAGGTGGGATAGTGGTCTAACCACACACCTCCCGCCTCGGCGAGCCGGGTTCGGTTACCATTAGGGACGCTCCCGGATTTTTCGCACGTGGGAATCGTGCCGAAGATGCCGCTGGTCGGCGGGTTTTCTCGGAGATTTCCCGTCCCCCCCCTACCCCACCTTGAATTCCGGCGCCGCTCCGTATTTACATTTCTCAACCCTCATCGGCTGTCAAGACCTCGGAGTTAAGAGCCGCCCAAATCTCTGCATTCTGCCTTTGTTTCAACATTTTTGTATGCAATAGTGTGATGCTTGGCTCGACACACTGCAATGAAACCCAACTGTTGGGCTGCGAATGCGTGGAGCGCTCTTGTTCATGGTTACTCCCAACTTTTCTACTTTTCAAGCGATTCCTGCGCCTCATGCAGGTAAAGCTTAATTAAGGTCATATTTCACTTTTTTTATTTATTTATCTGAAGGAGCTTTTGAAAAGTGCCCCCTTAATGCAGTTATTAGTTGTAAAATCATTTAAGTTTTCAAAATATAACACTCAAAAGTCTTGATTTCCCGAATTCTGCAGCATACTATGCTTTACTCCTAGATATATTTTTCCACTCAAATTGCATTTTATGCAGTCTGTATGGTGTGCAGAACATACTGATTCAGTATGAGTGCAATATATAAACAGGTGAGCGAGTATTGGCACTCTAAATTTGGCTCAAAATAGGGGCCAGACTTGTCGTAAAGATATTTTTGTTCATTCATGCGAAATTGTTAACATTCATTTAATAAATAGTTTAAACCATAAACTGCAGAGAAAATGTTGTTTTTGTTCCTTTCGTAGCTTGTGACAAAAGCAGTATGCTGCTCTTAGACTCTAGTTCAACACTTTGAACCTGCCTATAACACTCTTGTGTAGGAATTTGAGTGTTATATTTTGAAAACTACAATGATATGACAATTAACAACTCAGATAACCAAATTCCATTCGTGCGCACTCGGTTAAATAATATTTTTAATGGGAACCTACGTTTTCTCGATTTATTAATTATAAATGAGACGTAGTTTATAGATAATATATAAGCAAAGGTTTAGTTTAACCAAACAAAAGATATTTTATTCTAACTGCGATGTAAAACGATTGTGACACATGACACATCTAGGAGGCAATCAGACACGTTATATCTGGGGTGATTTTTCAAAGGTTTGTTTCAAAGAGTGCGGAGACACCGCGAATAGAATATATATTGTGAGCTCCTACTACATACCTACAGAAAATAAATGTTACTGTGGGGAAGGAAGCTGTGGTGAACATTAGTGAATAATGGGATCGTTTCTTTTGCTTTCAATTTTTCGATCCTTGTAAGTACGAATATAGTAAACTTGTTAAAATATTTACTTTTCTGATAATTTCGCGGTTTCACACTCTAGAGCGGAACTGGAAAGCGTGGAGAACATATCCCCAATACTTCCGTCAAAAGATATCTACTAATTCAAACAATGAAAATAAGTTATTTATAGTAAGTTAATGAATAAGCACAAGGATAAAAATGTCATATGAGAAATAAATTAAGTACGTTTTATTTCGTTGCAGTATTAACACTTTGTAGATTCGAGCAAAGCTAATTTGAAAATTTCTTTGTTGTTCAGAACAAAACTTGTATAGATGTGCGGTCTTTGTTCGGCTAGTGTTAACATGACCTCATAAGAACACCACAGCACAGTAGCAGTGATATTGCTAACGATAGAATTTATTTTTTATATAGGCACTCAAAGAGCCGTTATTGTTTATAAATCCTTACATACGGTAAAGAAATTTGCTTGGGTCAATATCAACTCAGCGCTCCATCGGTTGATGACCGGCCAATAATGAACGCTGTAAAGTACAGGGTAGTGTTCGGTATGGTATGGACCAATAGGACGATGGTGAGTTATAATAGAGACACCAACAGAATCGGTGTTCTTGTAGTAGTGGATATTGGTAACTCACTTCAAATTTTTCTTAAGTGCCAGTAAATGTGTGCAGACCACAATGTGTTTAGATATGGTTTACACAAAATAAATTTGAGGCTGTGGATGGGACCGAGCCTCCGCCTAGAAAATATAGCACGCTGCAGTGCAGCCTTCATGGTCAGTCCCCCTACCGAATGCGCTACATAACCTAACCACTGTATATTGGACGCTCGTATTAGGGGCACTTAACAGGAAGAATAATGGCAAATGACTGTAAATTTTGCAATGTAAAACTACTTAATGATGTCGAAATATGTACATTTTCTGCGCACGTACATGTCTTTGCAAGGTTTGAGAATCAATCTAAATTAAGTTACGTTTAGTTCGGATTCGTTACATTAAAATATATTTAGTACTCTCAGTTTAAAATTTCACAATGTATCTATACACTACAGAATCAAACTATTATTATTAGTTACACATTGATATAGGCTATTCACGGTAAAGTGAGCACTTTTGAACGCCCACTCATTTGGAAAAATAGCCAATATAATGTTTTATTTTAGCCTTTGACGGTAACTCCATAGTGCGGTGGAATACGTACGATAAGTTTATTACATACATGGCAATGTTTATTTTAAAAGGTGGTTAGAGGATAAAACATAGCTGAAAGGAAAAAGTAACTAGGGCCTCAAAAGTGCTCATTTTATCGTGAACAGCCTTTAACCGATTTTCTACTGTTTGAATAAGTGAATTTCTTTTAAATGAAGAGATTAGTAGTTTTGTTTTTCTACTGATTCCAGATGGAGCAGTTTCGTTTGGCAATCAGTAGATATTCACTGATTCCGATTTAGAGTGCACATAGTCGACGTGCGAATAAAGCTATCATGCCCATAGCAATGATAATTTTATGTATGGCGGAAACGATACGCAATGTGATTACAAGTAGATCAAAAGCAGGGTTTTCAGAAGCTCTCAGTTTACCTTGAACAGCTTATACTATTACCGGTGTGTGGAAAATGCCGCCCTTCTTTATTCGCAAGCAACCCTCTTCCGTCCACAACTCAGCCGCCTCAACCTTGAACCCTTACGTCGTCAATGACTCGCCCAGACAATTCTTTTTTACTGTAGGCTCAGGAGGGATCCAATTGCGAATAAGTCTCCGACGCTTTTAAAGCGAGTGCTTTCTTCCGAACCGTCTTCGCGCCCTTTCAGTGCCCTGTTAGCATAGTTCCAACAAAGTTAAGGCGGAAAGCGCTAACGATAAAACTATCATCCAAATACCTGTATTGGGTCTCATCGTGGCTTCGCACAACACTTATTACTTTCGCTGTATTCACACTGTAAAAAATTTCCAGGTAAATTTCCCAAACTCTAATGGATGGTATGTGTGGTAATAATACCACACAACGAGCTGCAGAAATAGGAATGTTTAGCAGCGCTACTATACATAGTTGGGAACTTCCCTATATATTTGACTGTTTCCTGAGCAAATGTAGGAACGCTACGATGAATGTATAGGGGAAAACATTACCATTCCTGCTTTCTCACGAAGCGTATACACTGGTATGGTAAATTTCCGAATAATTTCTTGGAGTGTAAGTATAGTCGCGTAAAAATATGTTTTATGTTCTTAACAGGTTGTCACTTCGTATAATATTTTATTATGGCAATTATAATCTATAAATGCCTGCCTGTAATTGAACCAAAAACGGAGATTTATATGCTCTTCATACAACCCTGCTTTTAAAAATAAATAAAAAAAACTTAATTTTATGGAAAATTACTTTGCAAAGTGGACCAGAACCAATGTACCAAACTCACAGGGCTAAGGCGGGGACGCAAAACTGAGAGGACCGTATAAGGAATTAGGGTTCGCAAACCATCCCGTCTTGCCTATTCGAGTTACTGACTTTACAGAGGGCAAGAAACGTCATTCAAGTTGTAATTGACGCGTGCGTGGAGGTGGCCTTGGCTGATGGCAAATCGGTATGTGCCTGCCTGCAGCTGGTTGGGGAAATCACTGCATGCTTCACGCGATCAGAGCTGGCCAATATGCACCTTCTGTAGGGTGAAGTCCAATGCAGTTCGCATGCATCGGAGGTGTAGCACAGACTGCGATACCCATCCCTCCCATGCAACATTTATACGGATACATCAAAGATGGCCGGAGACAGGCTCATTGGACTGTGGACTGGCAGAAGTGGGCCAACCAATTGGTGGGCACCAATGAGAGAAACGTTTCTTTGAATAAAGCAAAGTGTGTTTGACGCAACCAAATTATTTGTTTGTGTAGGACCAATAAAACATGTTGTTGTTGACACGAAATAATTTTGTTCTTCTTATTTGTTTGGCCCAAACTGTAAGATTTGGTTAGTGCAGCCAAAGATTTGTTTCGCTGTACATACGGCCAAGCTTCACCTAGCATCGGCGTATAGGGAATTAAATGCTAAATTCGGGCAAATATCTCTCAGTCGTTTTTTGCGGTAGTTGTTTCAAGTAAAGATTTTTTGTTAGAGAATGAATGCATCTAGATTTGTAAACCTTCCGGATTTTAATTTTTAAATTTTTAATGCACTTTTTTATTTTTTATAAAAAAAATTACATTTTATAAATAATAAAAAAGTAAATTTAAAATCACAAATCCAGATGCGTTCAATCTCTAATAAAAAATCTTTAGTTGAAAATACTACCACATAAGACGACTGTGAGATCCTTGTCCGAATATAGCATTTAATTCCCTATACGTTCACCCAGGAGGTGAAATCCCAACCTAGATACGAACGCAGATATTTTCCGCCCGAGCACTACGCCCTAGCATCTTGAGCTAGTCTGATTACTGATGAAATGTGAATGTTTTTAAATGCATACATTTGAAATACTGGACAACGTACGTAAATAAATATTTCAAGTTTTGCGGCTTTACTTTTTAGTTTCCTATGGAACTTGTTTTATTTGCATTTTATACCGTTATTAAGCATTGATAAATGCACTAATAAACACTATTACTATCTAATTGTCACGAAAGTTACAAACAAACTCTCGAGCTGTAGTTTTGAACGAACGCGATCAAATGTGTCGTCAAGCAAATATATACTTTTGATTCGACTAAATAGTTTGTTGAAAGTCTAATTTGTTAGCCCAATACAGAGGGTTTGTTAATTTAAGCGTGTATTTTGTTAGATTAACCAAATTAATTAGTTGCTTTTGAAGTTTGTTTTGCATTATAAAATATGTTGTTGGCGCTACTAAATATGTATTTAGCCCTATACAAAAAAAAACTATTTTTCGGGCTGGAAAAACTTTTCTTAGACCATGTCTCAATTGACCCAGAGAGCGCTCTCTCGTGCACTTTCTCTCTCTCCCCGCGGATGACGTCACAGAGAGCGCTCTCTGGTCGTCTCAATTGGTCTGAGAGAGCGCGAAAGAGCGAGAGCACAGAGAAAACACGAAGTTGTGTACTCGCTGGTGCTCTCTCGTACTCTGTGACCACGCGCCATATTTGTTTACATTATTTTCATTTTTGAATAAGTTTATAGAAACTTTTTGGGCCAAAAGCACGTCACATTTTAACTGTAAGTGAATCGTTTCAACTGTTTTAAACAACGAGCACGTAAAAATATAAATACGGATTTATGGAAAAGTTTTAGTTGTTTTTGTCACTTTGCTGCAACATGGCGGTAAAATATAAAACAAAAATAATAGTATTTTACGCGCTACTAATAATTATTATGATAGTGCTATGATGCTTTGTGACCGCAATTCTAGTTTAACATGAGTTCCCGCCTTTTGGAATTAGCTGTTTGCCTGGCGCCGGAGAGAAACGAGAGAGTTGTTGTCTCAATTCCACAGAGCGAGGGCCTGAGAGAGCGAGAAGCAGTGCTTTCGTCAGGTTGTGCGATAGAGCGCTCTCAAAAGGGTATTCTTTAAGTTGCGACGCGCCCTGAGAGCATACCTTTGAGAAATCACCTCATGTGTTACGTGTTTGGTTATTTTTATAAATGTGCCATGTATCACGAGCGTTTTATACCACTGTTAACATAAAAGTGTGTTATTTTTAGCTAAATTAAAATCTTACATATATTTTATTATTAAATTATAATATTTCATTTATAACAAATATGAATAAAAAAAAAACCTTTGAAAACAAGCGTGTTGGTAGCGCCTAGTAAGAAGTAATTCTCATGCAGAACATTATTACAACTCAGTGCACATGAATTCGGTGCGATAACCTTTGGTGTCATTTTCTAGACTTTGTTAAGCTTAGTTTGCAGGAGGCGGAGGAATATCCTGGAAGTAGAATTTTAGCAGGGCTTCATAAAGTATGGAGCAACCGGGACTGGATTATATGTGCAAGGTTATTGCTATTACTTGTGTGCAGTGTTTGAAAGGTTGTTCACAATTAATTTAGCGCTCTTGAAATAAACCTACGAAAAATGTCACTGCCCATACCTACATATATTTTAACAGGTACACTGACTGGCATGCGCTTATCAAAGATTTTAACAACAGAAGGAATGTATTTTCTTATATTCCGGTTGTATTAAAAGTATTATGTAAACATTTGTGAATGCCGGAATGTTTCTCTCTCCTCCTTTCTGTTTACTTTAACGCACGTTACTTTAATAATTAACAAATGTCTGAAATGTTTACTTTCGTAGTAATTCCACTTACTGTACCGACGCTTGAATAAATTAATGAAGCCTACGGTAATGTTAATTTTACATATAACGGTAGTATATACAATATGTATGCAAGTTGTCCGTAAGTAAGGATTTCAAAATTGCTTAGTTTACCTTGAACTGCCTACATAGGCTGTTCACGGTAAAGTGAGCACTTCTGAGACCTTAGTTACTTTTTCCTTTCAGCCATGTTTTATGCTTTAACCACATTTTTAAAAACCTTTGCCATGTATATGCTGTTCACGGTAAAATTAGCACTTTTGAAAGCCCCTAAAGATAAACTTGAATGCACGTTGTGTATTCTTCCACCTTATGTAAAATTAACATTGCCATTGGCCTCATAACTTTATTGATGCGTCGGTCAAGTAAAATTTGAAATTGTTAGGAAAGTAAATACTATACTTTACACTTCGATACATTAAAAGAACAGAAAACTTAAGTAATAATTAATATTATCACAAATAGTCCCCTAACACTATTTATTCGACGTTAAGATATGGAACTATTTTCTGTCCATTGTTACCAACTTCACTGGGAAAACATCACTCATTGCGTCTATTAAAATATATGCATTCACGAGCAGTAACATGTTTCTAAGGTTCATTTCTAAAGTGCTCACTTTATCGTGAACAGCCTTTAAGTGATAAGCACAGTATGTTTATTCCACCGCACTCGGAAGTTTAACTTCGAGGGTTACAATACAATATATTTATTGACTATTGTTCCAAATGAGAGAGCTCTCAAAAGTGTTCAATTTACTGTGAAAAGCCTATAGTTGTGTAGGGTGTACCTGTGACTTTAAGCGGTGACACGATCATGTTATTGGCGGAAAGTCTGTAAAAATATCAACACAGGCTCATATCGTAGTTTCCCTTGCCTCTAAGAAGTATATTTCGTGATACAGCATTCTGAAAAAGTCTTTTTTAAGAATTTCGGAGGGCTACACATAAGATTCATATTTTGCGTGATATAAAAGTAGGACCATTCATCATCATCTGTGCTTTGTTTTCTTTTCGTAGATTAACGTTATTAGGACGTTAAACGGCTTCGTCAAAATACCCGTATTTAAACATGCTACGACTTAGTTCGAACGGTAGGAATGCGATCTACTCAAAGACTGCGAATGAGTTGTTAGATCAATTAACTTCACTGGAGAATGAACGGGAGCAGGAAGAATTAAGGGGGTATAGGCTGTGGCTAAGAGGAAAGGGGAAATGACCGATAATCAGATCTGCATGTATATTCGACCTATCTTTCCAGAACGTCTTTACACATGAGGTGAAGTAACTTAAATGACGGTCTTCCTGGAAGATCACAGAGGGTAAAAAAATAAACGATTTGTGATCATGCCACTGTGGCCGAAATCACCGGCAGTTCTATTCATATCATCCCCGCTTATTTTACGATAAAATTGTGTACATATGACGTCAAAGAGAAGGCTGCTAACCAATGTAATATGCGCACTATAGCTCTATTTTTGTTTCCCTCATATGAATGATTGCGTCTGTCATCTAGTTTTCCAAAACAAGGTTTTGTTAGCTCCATTCATAAGTTTGATTGCATTTCCTTTTGATTACACACGAGTTGTGGTGAATCAACGTCGGAACTTGGCGGTGAAGGAAAGTTCTTCCTTTACGTACCGCGTGGCACGCGATATGCTCGTTGAAGATCGACTTGTGTAGCAAACTTCTGGAGCGAGAGAGACGATTTGTTCAGTTGCATGCAGCGCTGGAGGCAAGACATGCAGGTTGCATGAACCGTCGTTGGAAATGACGTTCTAGTCATTTGGGGAGATGTCGGTGCCAGGGGAGGCTCGCTTGGAACATTGTTTTGTTGCCCTGATAGCCAATGTTTAATTAAGGGTGTCTGATATTTGTACCAAACACTTTTCAGCTTGTACGCATTGTATGTCATACCATCTTCAACGAATAAAAATTTTTATTCACATTATATTTTTTGAATAATTTTATGTCATATCCAAAATTTCCCTGTATTGCTGCAACAATATTAAACAGATACTAAGTTGTACAAATTAAAAAATTTACAAAGGTATCTAATGCTGTGGAGTACCACGCGACATATATTTAATCACCAAATAACAAACCAAATAGACGAAAAAAAAAGGTTAAATATGAACAAACGTTCGCATATTTTTGACATTATTTTGAATGCATGAACTGTTTCTTGGTAGTAACATATATGTAAAACGGCAACCTACGGCATTAGTTTACGTTGTAAATTTTTTCATTTGTACAATATAGTTAGTATTTATTATTTTGCCTGGAGCAAAATAAAAAAATTTCGATTTCACATCCAATTATTAAAAAAAAATAGTGCAAAATGTGTTTATTAGAGGAAAATGTTATCACACAAATAGAGTGGACGATCCACTTCTAGATCACCAACAGCATGAGTGGCCTAGTCACATTTGGTGCAAGAGTGGACTAAGTGCCAAATGACGATATGCAAATGAGATTAAATAGTTGTTTAACTGATTGATTGATTAATTAGAATAATAAATTAATTGGATTTAATAATTCGATTAATCATTTGTTCAAATTATTCTGTGGTATCAAATTTCTTTGATTAATTGTTTAATGTAAAAAATATAATTTTATTGGCGTTGAAAAAGTTAAGATGGTGGAGCAGGATCAATGTGTCCTCTGTGACGTTCTGAAGCCGATGCCCATAGGAGTGGGTTTGTAATTGTTTATATAGACGTTAATGTTGGTGTAAGTGTGGTATAAGGGTCATTTAATATTTTTCTTTTTTGTGACTGATATGCAGAGCGGGCTACACTACCAGGTAAAATGTCTGGATGCGTAGTGAGGATTTAAATAAATGTTTTCGTCAAAGTAAATATTATTTAATGAAAAGAGATGTTAAAATAGTTTACCAAACGAATTACTTTAATCATTAACCAAAAGAGTTTAATCATGTAACATTAAACCGACCTTAATCGTGTGATTACGGAATGGACCCCAAAACTAATTCCCTACCAGATGCTAACTGAATTCATTAAACAAACAAAATGCCCAGCTAATATAAAATTACAGCTCACCATCATTCCACACCCCCTCCAGATCCCCTCCTAAAAAAAAGTACACATACACGAATATGCATATATATTTTACTCTGGCCCTCATCGCCTCTCAAAACACACATAGAAGAATGCCTTAAAACATTATTGATTACACCAACTTAACCTAAGATTGCGGAGACTGCAGAGCCAATTCCGGAGCGATTATGGAGAAGTGAGGAGCGATTGCGGAGACAATTTCAGAGCCAATTGTGGATCCTGCAGAGCCAATTGCGGAGTCTGTGGAACATGTGGTGCCATGTGCTGCTAGTGTGATGTCATGTGGTGCTAGTGTGGTGTTAAGTCTTAAGTGTGGATATAGATGTTGAGTTGATTTAGGGAGGAGAGGAGGTGGAGGAAGAGGAGGAGGACCAGTCTTGCGAATTGTATAATGTTTATTTAAAGTGTTGTTATCAAATTCATATTCGTATTTAAAATAAGTGTGGGTGTTTGTATACCAAGCATTTCGGCATATATATGAAGAATAATATCTCTTCACAGCAGACATCAATGTCATCAGTGGGAGTAATTTTTTAAAAGTGATACTCTACATTTTGCGAGTGAATGTTATAACCTGTTGTAACCTGTTCATTCCTGCTGAAACCTGTTGTAAGACAAAGTCGATGTCTGTTAGTGAGATTCGCCACTAAACATTCCTTAGCCTTGCTCAGTAGGGCAGGAGTCTGTTTACCTGAAGTTGTCCCAAACCGTTAGCAATAGTTTAGCTTGTTTCACAATTGTGTGTTTCAAAGTTCATTCACAAGATTTTCTCAATTACTCTCATCTCCTTTACTTTCAGAGTTCAATTCATTTCTCAAAGATTTCCATTTTCATACTTGTTGATTTTTCAAATCGTGTAAAATACTAATCATTACATCTCACCCACAAAAACTCAATCTCCAGTAATTCCAAAAAATATATTTAAAATGTGACAAAAGGAATTCGAACTATTAAATAACAAGTCACATAATTTCACCCACCATTGAATTGCTAATTTTTTCTAAAAAATAATCCTTAATACTAAATTCAGAAATATTGACAAACATTTGAACAACTTTTCACAAATATTCACAAGTTTACAACAAAGTTTCACCAACTTTCTTAAACTATTACAAATATTCACAGGTTTACAACTTCGCAACAAACCTTTAAAAAACATTCCTTAATATTATACATACATATTTCTTAATACTGAAATACTTTAAAAAATATACTCAAACATTCACACATTCATTCCACATCAATTAAAAAATATAATATTCATTGTTTAAAAACTAAAAATCATACACTATATACATCAAATGGCGCTTCAGGGTGGCATCCTTGTATTTCACAGCCAGACTATTATTATATACATTGATTAAAACTATAAATTATACACTATATACATCAAATGGCGATTTGGGGTGTCGCCCGTTGCGGGGCTATGTTTAGTGTCCGCTTTGACACATCCAGGTAAGCAACCCATACACACACCAACACCTATGATGCCCCCATACACACACAAATGTAGCACTTTGTAGATGCATGTATATCATGTTGTGATACCACGCTGCGAAGAGTAATTCCTGGGTGACATAAAGGACAACAAGGGTTATTGGACTGATGTTAAAAGCCCTGCAGCTAGGGCAAATCAGTAGCTTCGAAGAAATATGTGGAATCGATGCAGCAAATACATTAGGTTTGAAGACAGCTGTGATACAGATTGTGGTGCAGAGCAGGGTGTGGGGTTCAGTAAGGTGCTGACAGTGACGATAGTGATGGTGGCAGCCCTATATTTAAAATGGTACTGAAATGAAATTTGTTGATGTAGAAAAAATTTACTGTGGGATCCTGTAGTGCCCCCAGGGTAAAGTCGATACTCCATCTGACTCAATGAAGTGCTTATTGTCTAAACCTGATAACACTACTTTGGTAATGCATTCTGTGTAAACCTCGTGACCACGCAAACAGAACTGGTATTGGGTCCCCAGAACCCTGGTGCAATTATCGAGGCAATCTCGATAATCCTCATAATGGAGGGATAGCAGCATGTAAGGTTTTACACCCTTTGTCTTGCGTATAAACTGCTCATTCGAAACAATGTATGTGTAATGCTTGGGGCATAAACCTACAAAGTGTGTGATGATGTGGAGGGCACATTTATCCTTCATCACTCCAATACGGCCTTTCTTCTCACGTGAGAATCCTTGTGGGTTATTGGACACATAGTTAGATGTATCAAACCATGTCTTTAAATCTGGGGTGATTACTTCATAAACATCTCTACAAGCAATGTTCGTATATCAATGAATTGGTATCACATTATAGAAGGTGTAAGGCTGGCAGAGGAAATTTCTCACACATATACTGATAATGAAATTCTTAAAGGGTTATTTTTGAAATAATCAGAATCTCAACATTAGTGTACACAAGCTTGTTAAACGTAACAGAGCTGTTTGACATTTCGATGAGGACAATATTCTCATCGATAATCTGTCGTGCCTGGAATGTAGGATGCCCAATCAGTTGTGCTGCTTCATATATAGTGTCATACCTGGTAACGACTATTATGTCCCTTTCCCTGTGGACATTCTGCAAAGTTTTGCCACACAATGCTTTATTGATCAGTTTAAAAAAGACTTCTCAAAGTTGCTCACAGCCTGAGCATGTTTCTGAATATTGAACTCGATGTATGGAGCCAACCAAGCCTTCTGCTCAAAGCACAAATCACTATGAACAGAGTCAAATGTGGCTCCAAACATCAAGCACTGACTCAATGTTTCCCCATGAATAACATAATTCTTATGTGGCACAAGTATTAAAAGAAGTTTTCCGTGTGAGCCATTAGGAGGTATGCCATTTACTGGAGCCAAGGGCAGATCTGATAGCACATTGTGGCATTCGTCTGGAAACAACAAATCCATTTTTGCTTAAAAGCATGTGTCCCCATCATTCACCATGTTCGCAAAATTCATAGTGTGACTATATCGGTCATTTACATCGAAATAACAGATGTATTTCGATGCAACACTGGGGTCGTACTCTTCGCCTATGTAAATGTTATTGGCTTCTGCACACCTTCTGGAAACCTGGGTAATGCAGCCCCTAATCCCTCGCTCAACAAAAAGGTACATATCAGGGTCAGTCTAACATCTCTAGCTGCACATCTCTCATCGACAATAAAGTGTCCCATGCAAGAGACGGAGCTGTGACGTACATGGCGGGATCAAGACCGTAATGAGCCAAACATACTGTCCTGAAATTTTCAAAAAGTCTGCCAGCAAACAAGTGTCCACATATAAATACTGAATGGTATACTGCAGCAGGTTTATGTAGTGGAATGCATCCCATGCGACTTGGGTGTGAGCATAATTCTCATCGCTGATGCAGTTGCCTTTCATGACATTATGGAATACATCCTTTGGTGGTAGTGACGTGCTTATCAGACTGTCTTCGGACTTAAAAAAGTCATAAGGAAACACTCCCTTTTTGTCAATTCAAATTGGGTGTTGTCTGGAATCATCGAGCAGGTGATACTCAATTGTGCAGTTTTCAAATTACCTTCCAGAGTTTTCAGTGAGGTGCTCATGACCTGAAAATGATCATTGAAACGTAACTTGAAATTTTGCTTCTTTTCATTTGAGCCAGTCACATTGGGAATATGTTTGATGATGGACTTATACTTCTCAAGGGTCATTCCAATCACCTCGAATTTACCCAGGTTTTCGATTACCATGTTTCTGTTGGGTTTAGTTATGTTACGTTCAGCAAATGGCTTTTTGAAAAAGTGAGCATCATAGTTTTGCAGGTTATGAAAGACAAAGACAAGTTGTTTCTTGGGCAGTCTTAAGCTCAAATTGCATTTATTATACGTGTGGCCTCTTATTTCCCCGGTCAGATTGTTATGGTCGACCACAGTATCTGTACTGAGTTCCTTCTTACAAATATGACGACATTTCTGAACTGCCAACCTAGCATCATCAGCAGAGGTTTTTGACTTCATCAGAATAGTCACTCTGTATATTCCTGCAACCCAGTTTATCAATTCAACCAATTTTTCTACTAACTGGTTCATATAATCATTACCCACAAACTCGAAGTAGTTAGATAATGCTGGATTGTACGAACAAACCAACAAAAATCAACAAGCATATGGAACATGTTGGTTGATGCTATTTGTATTACTCATATTATCATTTGGGAGGCAAGTGGACAAAGGTTTCAAATATGTCTCTGTATTGCAATAGGCGACGAAACCAATCTTTGCTGTTTGCTTTAATCCTGAAATTGCAAGTTCTTTTCATCCCCAGTAAATAAAGTACTGCAAACATCCTTATGTTGCTGACAGAGATAATTATGTTTTGCGATTTCCTCCTCACTTCTAAAGTATTGGCGACAACGATCACAAACAAACTTTCTATGCCTATCTTTACTTAATTGGCTGTCAAGCAGTCTTGACAAATCCTTAATAGAAACAAAATGCAAATGGGTGCCATTAGCACAAGCGTGAATGACCAATACATTTACATGCCATGCATGTCATACAGGAAAATACACATTGGTACAATAACCCCTTGCTTATCGAAACTTTCGTCAACAACATTACTATCTTTGTCTACTGCAGAGTAGACATTGATAGAAATACCATTGTTCTCCTTAAACTTTAGAATATTACGTAACACTACAGATACCAACAGACATTCAGTAACCAAAACCTCATGAGAATTTGGATATGAAGTTATTCTGTCAGAATGATGTGTGGTAGGAAACAAAGCTGATATAATGGCATAATGGAAACATAGTCCCTCAGGGCACTGTACATTAATGCAGGTTTTCTTATTGGCAATGAACTTGGGGAGCATAGTGTGAGCAGCACTGATGGTGAATGCCCTAAACTGCAATATGTGAACATCCATATGTGGAATTAGAAGCAGACTCCAGCCACTACCAGGAACACTAAATTCCTCAAGCCTATTTGTGAGATAAGGCTTAATTGTCTCATCATGGATTTCACCCACATCAGTTGAATGCAGGACTGGAAGTGATTTACTTTGAAAGTAAAATGCTTGCATATAACCTTCCTCAGCCGAGAAGGATTTCAAATATTTAACAGCTATGCTGACACTAAGCGTTATTGGCAGAGGCGATGCCATTGTTAACTCTAACAAAGGGATGCTACACCTTGTAAAAATTTTTTTCAAAATCCGCATCAAACTCTACTTGATCATTACATATCCACGCATCAGTCAGCCTATATGCGAACGCCATCGCCAAAAGTTGATATTTCAATTCAGGCAAAGAAGCTTCCACTGAGTTAGAGGAATCGGAAAACGGATTATTTCCTGTTTCTCTAGACGAAGTATCTCTAATTGACTCGAAAGTCGGCTGTCAGGCGAACGAAGTACTATCTGGATCACTCGAATTTTCCGTGTCAGTTAGAAACAAATCATCTAACAGGAGATCTACTTTTTCGTGTTTGTGGGAAACGATCGTGTCCTGATATGATGCAGCTGGTGGTCTTTCTGTGTGTTAATCAGTGCTCGTATCACTCAAGAATAGTTCGTCCTACAAGAGATCGAAACGATGCCGTTTAGACGAAACGACAACATTCTGACAGCTTGTACTAGGTGTTCTTTTCGTTAGCGATACAGAGTCTGAATCTGGTGGTCCAGAAGTGGGTCGTCCCCTCTACTCGTATACAATGCGTACAAGCTGTACAATGTTTGGTGCAATTATAAAATAATTAATTTTATGGTATCAAATGACGGCGACCTAACTGGTGAGCTAACTGGGATGCAGTGTGTTTGAAATATGCATTTCTATAACCAGCTATTTCACGCATGCACAACCTGTTTGCACACTAAAAAACAAAACATTTCAGGCTACGGTGGAATACGACTATCAACGCATCATGCTTACTGCAAGCACTATTTTGAAGCTCTTCAGCATGGCCAGAAACGACATATTCAGTGTGTTACGGCTTAAAATATTCACGGTGAATTCCTGCAAATCTTGTATAGGGTTCTGCGTTTAGTTTTTATTACGTACATACTTCTCACTAGGGTCGGCGTTGGAAAACCCATAGGTACACGCTGCACGATGAGGACACTGAACGGCAGTTCAGAACCTTGCGCATAGAGGCGACGACACACTTGATGCACGTGGCAGTGTCGACTCTATCGCTCCCACGTTTTTTTGCATCAAACGCGGACCAAGAAGAAGGGTGCGGTATGGTTGACAGTAACACGCATCCCTAGCGCATAATCGCTCCTACGCGCAAAGCGTGCTGTGTTTCTGTCAAAATGCTGTACTGTAAAAAATCATATGTGACAGTGGGATTTTATAACACATGATAGAAACCCATAGATTAACCTGTGTTCATATAATCGTACTTTTCTCATACCGCGAAACTGTATAGGCGCGCTTTAAAATTGCGATATTTTACCATTTTCACGAATTTTTTTCTCCGTCAATACAGTTAATATGGTAAAAGTAAGAATATAGGAACATAGATAATTGTTTTTTTTTTTTTTTTTATCTTCTCTGGTAAAAAAAGATCGTATTTCCAGAACATTTATTTAGCGAGATACGCGTATTCACGCAAACAACGATTTCACAGAAAATGTTTTCAGTACATAGTCGTTTTAACAGAATGTTCATGCTCGTGGCGAACTCTGGTCGCGCTTTCCCGGGCCAGATTATTGTCCCACGTTGAAGTTTTCGATGGAGTTTACTTTCTTGTGCTGTTCCTTCTCGCCCGTTTACCCTTCCGCCGCTGTTCCTCGTGGCGTCCTTCCTCTGCGCGGGTTCTTCTGGCGTGCTCAGCCCCGGACAGTCCACGTCGCTAGGCTCGGGACGGCAGCCCGTATCGTCGGCCTGTCGATGAACCAGGCAGGCGGGGAAGTCTTTCTGGTTCGACCGGACCCGGGCAAACATCCCGCTGGCGACCTTTTCGTTTTCGTATTGATCCGGAAAGTTGGGAAATCAGGATTACTCTCCCCTCCTAACCCTTCGGTGCACCCAGCCACCCCCCCCCCCCCTCACACCCGTTCTTCACGTCTTTCACTGCTTCCTCCCTCCAACCTCCGCGGAAAGAAAGAAAACTTTTCCTGTGTGTAACTTTCCAGTGGCGCGGTGCAGAAATGGGATTGTGTAGGAGGGAAAAGGGAGGAGGAGGGGGGGACAAGGAAAGTGAAGATCGGTGCGGTCACGTGATGTGGTTGCAGGGAGGGGGGGGGGGGGAAACCTCTCGGAATCTTGGAATCTAAAATTCCAGCACGCCAATGAATAGCAAGCGCGTCCTCCAGACATGCAACACGTTTACTCCTCTCTGGGAGGAGAGTTTGAAAAGGGGCTGTGTCCGCCTTCTTTCCCCCCCCCATCACAAGTCCATCTAACCTTCGTACATCGAACCCTTTTTGAAGGTATCGCCAAGTTTCGTTTTCGGCGAAGATGCTGCGAAGCGGTTAGGTTGGAGTTCTGAGGGAAATATTTCGTATCTGTAATATGAAATGACGGGTGTGGCTCCACGAATTTACTGCCGTTTTCGACACGTGTTGAATGCATATTAGACGAGCCGGTGTTCCGGTCGATTCATATTCAAAACGGTCGTGCGCCCGCCCTATTTTGAATTATTCATCCTCGGTTTAGTTCACTGTGTGTGATGCGAGTCTGTGAAGAGAAGCGAAAATTTCAAACTTTACTTGCGAATGCAGTAGTAAGAACTATTTTTTTTTTTTATTTCAATGCACGTTCCAAGAATTCCAATTGCCGTAGGTGATGCATGACAAACACATCTGCCACGCAACTTTTTAAATTTTTAATACAATAATATAGTATTCAACCGTTAGTGTTTTGTTCTTTTCGATGAGCGCCGTTCAATTTTCATCGTCGTAATCAGCATAAGCTTCAAACACATCTGCTACCAAATCCGTGTTGACATTTGCAAGTTTACCTGGGGCCGCGGTGGTGTAGTGGTTAGATTACTAGCCTCTAACCTTAACGAACCGGGTTTGATTCCTGGCGGGGTCCCCCCCCCCCCTTTTCACATCTCACGGATTTTCGCATGTGGAAATCGTGCCGGACGATGCCCTTGGTCGGCGGGTTTTTCTCCGGGATCTCCCGTTTCCCCCGCCCTTGCATTCCGACGCTACTCCATTCTCATTCCGCTTCACTCACTTCGGCTCTCAAGACCTCGATGCTATGAGCCGCCTAAATCTCTTCGCTCACTCGTTAGTTTATCCAGAAAAACGGCAACGAGGCCCCTATCTCGCTCGTAACTGCTTTCCATATTGTTTAGCTTCAAAAATTTCTTGCAAACGATCTCATTTTATATAATCGGAAATTTGTCAATAATTCTGAAGATTAGTATATGTACACATCATGTATTTATTCAGAATCACATCAGTGTAATAATTGCACTTAGTGCGAGTCAAAATATTTAGGTTTGGCTTCTGCAGATAATCCAGGCCTCTTAACATGACCGTTTCCGTTCTTTCGTGCAACGAACATTGTGCTTCATTGTGAATTTTCACTAGGCTATATTAGCTTAAACAAAGACTCCCAGAACTATGTTGCACTTTCATTGTTTCTTAGGCCACAATTTCGCGGGTATTTTGACATAGTGCGGTGGTATACAGTAATTGTAACATTATATTTTGCAGTAGCAAAACAGAAAGCTTTCCGCTGTTATTTGCATCCAGCACTTTTTCATTTGTTACGCTTCTTCTATCAAGTCTTCTGCTTGATATTCAGTGAAACTTCTCACTGTTATACGCTGTCCTGATGTCGTTCGTTTGGCCGCCACGTGGCAACTTTTATTCCCAGGCGGTCTTTTGTCTCTTAGTAATTTTGACGACAATAATTGTATTCGTTCCTGGTAAGTTTTTCACCCCATTGCTGTTTTCTAGTCCCTAAAGGCCGGTGTCATGGTATTCGTTTGTGCCGCTGCGGCTAACCGGGATGCGGTTTGACGGGATGGGCACAGCACGTTGATGTAAATGCGAGGTGTCACACGAGTGTAGCGTTCATTAGTGTCACGCGTCGCATTTAAATCAATGTGCTGTGCCCAGCCCGTCAAACCGCATCCCGGTTAGCCGCAGCGGCACAAACGAATACCTTGACAACGGCCTAACCGGTCGTTAAGGATCTTTGACGTTTGCTTTCGTCGTGTCATTTATCTTTCCAAACTCGACCTCTTCTGCTTTTTATTTCCGTAATACCTCTAAGAACATTCACCTCAACTGTCTGTATTATATGGCATATTTTTTGCTGTAAAATGTAGGGAGGGATTAACGTCTCGCGGACAGCGAAGTGATTAGAGATGTATTATTAGTAGTAGGAATTGTCTATATTCCTTATGTTACTATAGTATATTGGTGGTTTTTTCACATTTTTTTAATCAAAACTTTGAAAAATCTCCCCACGTATGACTTGTTTGGTTATTTCCTATATGTGTAGCGTATTACATCCTAACCTTTATTTCTTTTTTCAGCATTTGTTTATTATCTATTCTCTCTTACTCCGTCATTTATTATTCCACTTTATTTCTCTATGTCTGTTTTGGTATATTCGTTAAGTACGATATGCATTATTTTGTTCCAAAATATTATCCTTTATTACTTTTTAACATCTCTCTGGAAGGTTTTGTATTGTTTTTTGTAATTGAGTATCTCAGTGGTTACTGTTGCCGCAGTGCGCATGACCCGCAGAAATAATTCCCTCGTCCGGGACAGAATGGTTGTTCTTCCTATGGATTAAATCGTTGCAGTCAAAGTGCGTTATGTAAGTAATGGCAATGTGAATATAGTTTTCTTTTTATGCACAAACGGTATCTTGGACAAGAAAATTAAACAGCACTTATTAAGTAGCATGAAACGGATATGAAAATATGTCTAGTAAAATCATGCTTAATGAAGGCAACCATGATCTCCCAAATGCGAACTAGGTATGGCACTTAGAGACACTGAAATTTCTCGGATTCAATTGGCAACAAGCTGACTCCGCAATTCTTCGTGTACTCGAGCCTCTGTGGAGAAGGGAGAGAAATGTACACATGTTTGACGTCTAGCTTGTTCTCAAATGAATCCGGGAATATTTGGGTCTCTAAATTGATACTGCATGGCTACGATCGGCGAAAAAAAAAAAAAAAAAAAAAAAAAAAAACAAACATCGCTGGTTTAGAAATATAAACTTTAAACATCTTCCTCACGGTGGATAATACTTGGTTAGGTTTTACATCAAACGAATCTAATCTATCAAACGCTGTGCTGCTTAGGAGGGAACATTTCATTTTGACTCTGTCAACTCGGCATTATATCGATTGACAGCTTTAGTCCATTCACGGTTTCTTCGGCCTTTTTGAATCAAACCTTCGAAAAATCTCCCCATGTATGACGTATTTAGGCGCGTAGTGAGAAATAGTTCTAATACAAAATACTGTTACACTTAGTGCGCACTAATGTGGTGCGTTGTCTCTCTCGTGTAATTGTCCTGGCTTAGTTAAGCCTAGTTTGAACGAGGCGGTGGAATATCCTGGAAGTAGTGCTTTAGCAGGACTTCAGAAAAGGCTGAAGAAACCTTGAACGGACTATATTTAAAGCGTTGCCCATTAAAGCCACTTCCTGCGCAGCGTCTCAGATAGAGAACACTGTGAGTTGAAGAGGGAAAACAGTGAATTTCAGCACCTCAATAATCAGCGAACTGCAAACGATACCCACCGATTGGCTTCACTGCTCCAGTCCGGACAGGTAATAGTTCACTCTCAGTCCCTCAGGCGCGACTAGATTTATGGGTACTGAGTATCAAGGGGTTCGGAGACCAATATAATAACAGAGGATAAGATTAACAGTAACGAACGTCGTACAGTACGCAGAAGCGTGCCCGGCGAAGAGCGAACAAACGGGACAGCAGCGGTGAATGTGAATACAGGGTCCGGCAGGACTGGCATTCTTCGAATCGGCAGATATAGGTGAATCAAACGGAAGGCCGAATGTTTGTAAATATGTGTCGCGCTCGAAGTGATAAAGCTTTGACCTTACGCGTTAAGGGGGCCATGTAGCTACGCGTCCAAGGTCGACACTAACACGCACGCCTAGCCCTTCATCGCTCCTACGTGCAAGGCGTGGAGTGTTTCCGTCTCCTAACGCTTTACTCTGTAAACTAGATATGTAACTGTGGGGTTTTATTACACGCGATGAAAGTGCGCAGATCAAACTACCTGCGCATAGTCGTACTGTTCTTGTACCGCTTAACACACTTAATACGATAAACGTAAAATGTTAGCGATATTGATAATAGTTTTTTTTTATCCTTTCTGACAAAACTTCGTATTTCCGGAATATTTATTTACCGAGAGACGCGTTCACGCACGAACAACTATTTCACAGAAAACGTTTCAGTACATAGGACCCTTGACGCTACTCGAAACCGTTGCCCTGTTCGCTGGAGTCGTTAGACCCCGGGGTAGACGCTTCGATTCCGGCGCCTCGCGTAATAACGCAGCCATGTCGCCGACGCGAGGTCATTTTTCAACCTCTGGACGACCCGCGTGCCGCCGTGCATTCGTGCGCCAACTTATGATCGTTGTGTACCTCCCCGTTCCCATCCTCCGTAAATTTTCACCACTTTGCCCAACAATCCCCTATCGCTATTCCCCCCCCCCCCCCCCCCGCCCTGTGGCATCATCGGGTGAGGCGACACCCGACCACGCAGTGTTTGCCCGACCGGACACGCGCCGCGGCCCAACCCCCATCCCCCTCCTCCGACTCTCAAACCCCACCGAATCCCTTCACATCCCCCCCACCTACATCCCTCGATTAATTTGTTTGTTTGCTTTCCATTTGTTGGCTTAGCGGGCCGTAATTATTCGCGGCGCAAACACACCGGCTGCGCGCGCCCGCCCGCCGCAGTCAAAACACATTCCGCTCCGCAAACTGCCGGGGGCGGATTTGATTTGAAGTGCGTCGAAGGGAGGGGGGGGGGGAGGATGACGGTTGCGTTGGGGGAAAAAAAAATTACACAGGCGAATCCATCCGCGACACGATACATGCTCGTCTCGCTGCCGCGCCGGTTGCGACAGGCTATTTCGCGGTAGGATCTGATCATTTTAACACTTCGATGCATTTAAAAAAAAAACCCAGAAAGCGAAGGAAATAATTTAAGTTATCACAAATTGTTACCCAGCACTTTTTATTCGGCCTTAAGATATGGAACTACTTTCCATTCATCTTTACCAACTTAACTGGGGTCATGTCGCTCAGTGCGACCGTTAAAATATATGCAGGTAGGAACAGTGACTTTTTTTCTAAAGTTTATTTCAAAAGTGCTCACTTCATCGTGAGCAGCTTTTAAACATTTGTGAATACTTAAATATTTCTTTTACTTTCAGTATTTTTTTGATTCAAATAAGTGTAACAATTAGTAAATTTGCAAACTGTTTACTTTTCTAATAATTTCACGATTTCTGTAAATTGACGCATGAATAAAGTGATCAGGCCCGCGGAAATGTCAATTTTACATATGGTGGAATAATACACAATGCACATGCAAGTAGATCTTAAACACTTTGAAATCAACCTTCGAAAAAAAAAACCACTGCCCGCTTAACTGCATGTACGCTACCGTACACACTGGCGTGCTTTCTCCCGGTTAAGTTGGCAGCGAATCAAGCAAAATAGTTCCACGTCCTCGCGTTGTATTTCGAGTGGAACGTTAAAATGTGTGGAAAATCAAGTTGGTTTTATTGTACACATTGGATACGAATTGAAATAATATAGTCCATTGGTGGTTACTTCAAATATTTCTGAAGCCTTGATAAAGTTATATTTTCAGGCTGTCCCTCCATACCACGAATGGAAAGCTAAGCTTGACTAAATATAGGAAATTACGCCATAAGGACAACGTACCACGTTCGTGCGCACTAATTTGAATAATATTTTGCATTACATCTGCTCCGTACTAGGTATTACACCGAAAAAAAAAAAAAAAAAAATTTGTGGCGACCACAAAATTATTTTGTTGGTATTCACCCTTTCAAAATTTTGTGGCGTACACAAAAAATTGGCAGGGTGAACACCAATAAAATATTTTTGTGGCTGCCACAAAATATTTTTTCCAGTGTACCAACACACCTATTCTGGGTCTGTTTATATATATATATTATAAAGAGGTAATGTGAGTTTCTTTATTTATTTATATGTAACGACTAATCTCGAAAACGACATCGCCGATTCTTATAATTCTTTCACTGTTAGAAAGCTACATTCTTCGAGATGGACATAGGCTGCTTTCTAAGTATGCGCTTACAAAACCATTAGAAGAAATTTGCACGTAGTCACGGGTAGTCGCAGGTAGTCACGGGTGGTCGCAGGTAATCATGGGTGGTCGCAGGTAGTCACGGGTAGTCGCAGGTAGTCACTGGTAGTCGCAGGTAATCACGGGTAACCGCAGTGTGTAGCAGGTTATCGCGTTTAGTCACGGGTATTCACGGGTAGTCGCAGGTAATCACAGGTAATCGTGGGTAGTCGCAGGTAGTCGTGGTTAGTCACGGGTAGTCGCAGGTAGTTACGGGTAGTCGCATATGTACGTAGGTATGTATTTTAATCACTACCATAAAACCTGAGCGAAGCGTTGGCGGGCTGCTAGTAAATTATAAATTAAAATATATAATTTACGGATATAATATAAGTAAATGTTCAGTCCAACCAAAAATGACATGGCATATTTTTCAGTGAACAGAAGTGTAAAACGTTTGTGGTACATGGCATTTAGAAAACAATCAAACACGTCATACGTTAAATGATTCTTCAAAGGTTTGGTGTTTTAAGAAAAAAAGTGTTAAGATACCGCGAATAGACATTAACAAACACATTTTAGTTCCAAACAGTTTCTCGTTTCCACTTGACTGACGCGTGAATAACGTCATTAGGACCCATGGCAATATAAATGCTACATATGGCGGAAAGCTATGAAACTAAGAGAAAAGTGTACCATAGGCAGGTCTTTCAAAAATGCTGACTTTAACGTGAACCCCTTATAAAAGAAGGAATTCGATTCCCACGAGGACACACACACACACACACACAAACACACTGTAGTGTGGGAACTGGGGTGTGAACAGATTTAAATTATTATTTAAGTAAAGTTGTTGTAATGGTGTTGTGGTGTTCAATCTGCCTTCTACGCACTTACATACATGCGCCAAGCTAACTTAGAGAGTAGATAATTTCGAGATGACTCATTCCAGAAATAGTTACACCAGTGAGTATAAACCACAACTTTTATGCTAAATACCAAATTCTTACCAGGACGATAGTCGTACACCAACTCAGTAGAAGGATAGAATACCATACGGACATAGCACCTTAGTCAATAGCTTAGCATGCACAGATTCGGGAGTAACTAACTACAATAATGGAATCCAGAAGAAGATTAAAATATTTAATCTTTAATAAAAACTGCTTGGATCTGGCCAATATTAGACATTCAGTTGTTTGAAAAATAAACTCGATAGCAGTATTATTAATAATCTTCTGATGGCATGCATGTATCTTAAGTGGCCGTAACTGAAGCAAGATACCCTGTGAGTTAGTACGAAACATAGTTTAATTATTCCTTAGCTCTTTTTGAAAACAAATATATAAAATCTTCTTTAAAAATAATATTTATTAATTTAAGTTCACACCAAGCAAACTGGGAGCTGGGCTAGTAATCTCGCGTATTGATTTGCAAAATAAAGTTCAAACACAGGCGTCTTATGGCACGAAAAATGGCGTTTGCCTTAAGCTACTTTCCAATACTAAAATCGGCGACCATCTTATTTAAATTTCTTACTGACTTGATACTTGTAGATCGGGATGTCTCACATGACAAATCTGCGTAATGCAGATCGGGTACAGTCATGGGATGCGGTGATTCTCTTCCGGACGAATATCCTTCCCTAATATTCTAGCCAACGGGCTATAGTACAGCGAGATACAGTCCAAAAATGGTGCCACTCGGCATGTCGCGGAAGGCTATCTAAACTAAATTAAATCGATCACTACTAGCGCCTCAGACCCTCTTCTTCTCTTGCCGGAATCCCGACAATTTTCTCTTTGTCTGGAAAAATACACAAAATCGTGGACTACCCTAATATCTACATTTAACATCCTATCGGGGTCGTAACACTCATTATACCTCGCCTTACATCGTAGTTGAAATCTTTCTTCTCTTCTCTAGCAATAATGTAGCTTATAAATGACGCTACGTAATGACCAATCAAGAGGCGGCTGCTTCTTCGTGAAATCAACAGATTGCGTTGCCCCTGGCAACGGGCCTCAGTTTCCAACAATTATGGTTGTCAATCAAATGCCACATAACAATAAACAATTGAAACTCTTAATATGCATAAAACCTTAAAGCACAATATTCGTAATACAAAAATAAAGAAAAGTAATTATTTTGAGACGAATAGTAATTAGCATGTCATAACAACAAACGAAAAATAAAATATTAACAGTAATAAATTATCATGCATTTGAATATAAACGTCTGGATTTACATGTGATTATTTAACGTCTCATTTACATACTGATAGTGCAAAACGCAGCTGTTACAGGTGCCCCGCCAACGTTTTGAGGCATGTGTAAACGTGGATCTAAAAGTTTTTCACTATAGTGACGGCTGTGTTTAATCAGGAATGTCAAAAAGTTTTAAATCATCCCAGTGATTTCTTAATCACACAAAAAATAAATTAATCTGTTAAGTGTCAACCATTATTACCATGAAGTCTTACTTTCATTAGAACGTAGAATAACATGTAATATAATAAAACAAATAATATATGTACAATACACATTAAAACATTAAAAGAATATTAACAATATATGCACTATCATAAACCATATTAAACACATTAAATTTTTGTTTCCTATATAATTTCTCTCTCGCAAGAGTCAATTATTTCTATTTATATTAGCAGTTTCATAAATTATACTTCCTTTTGGTCGGGTCAATTGTAGACATAGGTCAGCAGCCGATTCTTCTCGTTCCTCTTCGGATGTCTTCGTGTCGCCTCGGACGTCTCCGCTTCTTGCTTTGCATCCTCCTTGGCGGTTGAAGATTCATTACAGCGGTTTCGTATTACCAGGGCGGTCCGCCATATCTTTGGCAGGCAACTAGCTTCATCAGCAAAATCATCTCTCAAATGATGGCTAGCATTGGATTACATCGTCTTTTTTCTAGATCATATGCTCTCAAGAATTGAGTATATTTACCTAGTTGGCGAAACTAGAACTTGCCTGATCGTTTATTTGCCGTGAAATTCTGGTGCGCGTCTGTCGAAAGTTCTCGCTTTCACGGAACCGCCATGTTCGTGTGCACTTTTAAACTGTGTCTTTAGTGAAGTGAATAATGTTTATTTCTGGTGAGTTCAGTTCTTACGTGTGTGTAACCGTGTGATTTTACGTGTGCATGTAAAAGTGCACTAAAGTCTTGAAGTCCTCGTTTCTAGTTCATACGAGTGTAGCACCGAATTATGGTGGCGTCCATAACACGCGCACATTACATTTTCACTCGGCGTTAAAAATCACTGAACATTCAAAAACAACAGTTACACTTGTGCGATCTTAAATTACTCTTACTTCGTTACAGATCACTTTTAGCATAATAAAGTACAGCGACTTGTGTACTTATTAATGTTAGCAATACAATTCAGATAACATATGCATATTTAGTTATAGTGTGCTGTCACGTACACAGCTTTCATCTCACCTATCCCAGGTGACATTAAGAGATATTCAGAAGACAACAAAATCATCAACAAGATAACAACGCAGAAAAGCATATAAAGACAGCGTATTCAAATCATAACATGTAGACAAACAATATACAACACTCTAAAATATTCAATATCATATGGACGTAACAAACTATATACAACAATACATATATTCATAGACCACCAATCATCATAGGGGGGAAAATACACTTACGTCTGTGCAGTAGATGATTAAATAAAATGATACGTATATCGTCATCAGAGTGAGGTAAACAGGAAGATCGACAACCTCCGCTACAGAAAAATAAATTTGATGAAAAATCCACCATTTAACCCATATCAGCAATAAGCAATTAAATTTCCCTATCTTTCGCGTATGAGAGGATCTGGATTACTGTGATTAGATCAATATGTAAAACTTCACTGTGTAGGAAATGTGCAAGGTGTTATTTCCTCAGTGTTACCTGTATACGAGTGTAGGCGCTACTTTATTAACTTCTGAGCGTACGACCAGCTTATCATCAATGCGTTTACGTCTCCGTTTAGCAAGCTTCTTTTCTGACGGTGTAGCAAATAACAATAATCTTAGTCGCGACGATGGCGCGTATCACATATCACCTGGGGCTTAAGATATACATATAACATATTATAACTGCATCACGTCACTGGGCTACGACACTAACATTCGCATACTCTTCAGCGCGTACGTCGTATGTAATCACTTAATAACTTCATAATTAATCATAATAGCACCCAAATAAAATTATTTTGACACAGGAATCTAAGCTTATCTGAAGCCTCTTGCTACAATGTTACGTCATACAGACCATCTTCTTGCGTTATTTAGAAGTCTCACATGGGAATCAGCGGTGTTACATAAGCTTGTAAAGTTGTCAAATTAATATTGCCCACTATCTCTCCTGTGGTAGGACCCTTCAACTCGTAACAATTTTTAATAACAACACATGATATCTTGTACGGCCCCTCGGCTGTAAAAGCTTCTTGGTTATGTGCAACCACTGCTTACTGACGTTTATTGCACGGGTAAGTACCAGCTGTCCTGTCGGAAAACTCTTAATATTCTATAACTTCTTCTTTTTACTCCTCTGTTCAGCGGCCAAAATCAGGCTTCTCTTCACGAATTGTAGCATCTCTTCCCTTCTCTCTTCTGCTGACGTGGTGACTTCTCCTATGGCGATTGGCGTCGAGGGCAGTTCATTAAGACCTGTTAGCACTTCCCACGGGGTCAACGAAGTCGATTCGTCTACAGTCTGATTCATTACGAACTCGACAAGCTGTAACTGATCTCTCCAATTTTGCTGTGCGGCGTGACAAAACGTACGTAGCGTCGTACCAAGTGTCCGCATTCTACGTTCGACAGGGTTGCTATGAGAGTGATGGACCCAAGCTGTTGTAGGTACAATATTAAGCTTCCGTGTACCCTCTTGTCAGGCTTTACCAGTAAACTGTTTCTCCTTATCAAATAGTACAAATTTAGGTAAACCAACTTCCTCCACGAATAGTTTCAACTTGCTCAAATCTGTACGTGCGTTAGCCAGCACATTGGCATACAACTTCGTGTATTTAGAAAATACATCCATCAATACGAATACATAACAAACGCCGGCCTTAGACCTCGGCAAATGTCCGAACAAATCCACATATACTAATTCCAACGGCTTGTCAGGAATTATTGCTTGCATTTCTCCAATTAAATTTTACTGCGGGTGTTTGCAGCGCTGATACAGGTCGCAGGATCGTACGGCACTCGTAACCTGCTGTTGCATACGCTTCCAGAATAACTCGGGTCGCAAAGCTTCGTACACCTTCTGGCTTCCTATATGCCCCAGCATCTCATGCGTATCGATACTCAGTTGTAGCTGCAACTTAGTAGGCACCGTGATCTTCCAAACTTCTTCTACAGGCGACTTCGGCTGTACATGCCTAAATAAAATTCCGCCTTGATTAGTGCAAAAATTATTCAGGAGCGGATGCGTGAGTGGAACAGTACATAGCTTCTCAAGCACTTTACTGCAACACAAGTCGTCCTCTTCGTCCTGCTTTAAATTTTTCAGTGTATTCTGCCAAGCTGGTGTAGGGGAAAACGTCTTCCCTATACTTGCAACAGTAAACTCGTGCGGTTTCTTTTCTCTGTTGTCGTTCATTCCGCCTGGATTACGACTCAGATAATTAGCTGCCAAATTATCCGTTCCCTTGATGTGACGAAATTCCACGTCGAATTCTTGTATTAGAAGTGACCAGCGTGTAAGCTTGCTACTGAAAACTTTTCCTATTTTTAGGCTTAACAGTGCTTGATGATCGGTTTTAAAATTATTTTCTCGCCCGGTAGAAAATTCCTGAAATGTTGCAGCGACCAAATCACGCTCAGAATTTCTCTGTTACGGAATAATTTTCCTCAGCCTTGTTTAATGTGCGGCTAGCCATCGCTACCGATCGCTCCACACCATCTTCGCCTACTTGAGCTAGCTTCGTGCCTAGCGCATAATCAGATGCGATAATATTCGGTTCCTTGAATGGGAGGGTTTATTACATGCTCCGCCAAAGACAAGTTTTTCACTTTTTCAAACGCGTTTTGCCTTCTCTCGTTCCATCCCCATGGCAGGTCGTTCCCTAGGAGCTCAAACAAAGGTAAACAGACCTCAGCTACTTGGATAGTTACGGTAAAAACCGACTACTCCCAAAAATGCAAGTAGCTGTTTCACGTTTCTGGGCACGGGAAAATGCATTATTGTCACTAGCTTGTCCGGCGCTGTCCTTATTCCAGTAGATGTTAATACATGCCTCAGAAAACGACACTTCCTCCCGGCAGAATAGGCGCAGTCCTGCAGTCATACCCGCGCTGGCTAGCTTGCTCGATACAATACGTATGTGCTCCAGATGTTCCTCGAACGTGCTTGACGCAATCAAAATGTCGTCTACATATGACCTGGCGAATTCGGCACTCTCTCCTCCTAGCGTCATACACATACAGCGGGTACACTGCGCTACAGCGTTACACAATCCAAACGGCAAAACATTAAAAACAAACTGTTGGTTTCTGAACAGAAAACCTGTATACTTCTGTGAGTCCTCTGTAAACGGAATCTGCCAATAGCCGTGCGTTAAGTCCACTGTTGACATAAACTTCACTCCTTGAGACAACCACAGAAGTTCTTCCGTAGGACGCGGACTTTCTCGGGATCTTACAGTAATCTTATTCAGCTTCCTCGCGTCTAAGCACAACCGCACGGGCCCGCCTTTTTTCCCGAACGCAAACCATCGGGTTGCAGAATGGACTACATTCGTGTCTTATGATATCCATGCCAACATCTGTTACATCGCAGTTGAAATCCTTCTTCTCTTCTCTAGCAACAACATAGCTTAAAAGTGACGCTACGTAACGACCAATCACAAGGCGGCTGCTTCCTCGTGCAATCAACAGATTGCGTTGCCCCTGGCAACGGGCCTCAGTCTGCAACAATTATGGCTGTCAACCAAATGCCACATAACAATAAACAATTGAAACTCTTAATATGCATAAAACCTTTAAGCACAATATTCGTAATGCAAAAATAAAGAAAAGTTATTTCGAGACGAATAGTAATTAGCATGTCATAACAACAAATGAAAAATAAAATATTAACAGTAATAAATTATCACGCATTTGAATAAAAACTTCTGTATTTGCATGTGATTATTTAATGTCTCATTTGCATACTGATAGTGTAAAACGCAGTCGTTTCAACACACACACACAGAGAGAGAGAGAGAGAGAGAGAGAGAGAGAGAGAGAGGGTGTGTGTGTGTGTGTGTGTGTGTGTGTTTCCGGCAAATGGCGACGTCGTTATCGATTTTGGGATCGCGCAGCATTTTCGGAAATCAAATGCCAAGAATAATTTTTTTACTGGTAAGAAAACTTAATGGATTTTTGTTCCTCCTAATGTTTACATTAGCGTGTAATGTCTTACATACATACATTTTTATCCTACATCACTTTTAACCTTTAACTCATTAAAATTTGTATCAACAAACAATATGGCCTGTGCAGTTATAGAAACTCACACCTCGGCTGTACAGGCACACGTTTTCTATAAAAAAAATTTAAGTAAACAGTATCCTGTCAAAAATTATCGAAATTGACTTTTTTATGCCGTCGTAGGATAAGTGAAATCCTCCATTGTAATCTTCGTGTACTGACCGTAGAAAACTTGTGTGGATTTCTAAAGTATCCTCGCCTATCCGCAATTAACTGAATATCAATTTCAGTGCCAGTATTATTCTGTAAAGACTATTCATGGTAAAGTGAGCACTTTTGAAATCCCTCTCATTTGGAATTATATCAATAAATCTATTTTATTTTAGCCGTAGACGTTAACTACCGAGTGTGGTGGAATCTAAACACTGTGTTTATTACTTACATTGCAATATTTATTCAAGAATGCTGTTAAAGGATAAAAAGTAGCTGGAATAAAGAAGTAACTAAGGCCTCAAAAGTGCTCACTTTAGCATGAACAGCCTGCAGCTGTATAATCGTTACGCCTGTACGTGCGTGAACGTACTGTCACAAATGCACACATTACAACTGCAAGACTGCACACTTTACTGAGAGAAAGATTTGTTTTAACCAACAGAGTACTTGCGTACGACCAAACATATCCCCAGCAAAATATTATATATAGGAAACAAAATTTCAAAAGCAACAAAACTGATATTGTTCATCTAACAAAATACACGCTTGAATAAACCAAACATCTCTGTTGGACAAAAAAAAATTAAATAATGCCAACGAAATATTTAGTTGAATCAACAGTTTATAATTGCTTGGCCATCGATTTGTTTGCCTTCGTTCGAAAATAAAGCTCTAATGTTTGTGACTATTAGGATAATAACAGTGCGTGTTATTGAATTTGATGATGCTCCTAATAAAACAAGTTCAACAGGAAACTAGTAAGTATAGCTGTAAAGCTTTAAATATTTATTTACGTACGTTAAGTTGCCTTAAAGCGCTTTGTTGCTCTTGTGCCTCAAACACGTCAATAGGTTGGTGGGCTTTTAAAGCAGTCAAAATTACTGACGTAATCTAAGTTAATTTAATAGTCCTTTACGGTAAATAATTTCCAGCGCGTGGTCAATATTATTCAGGGATGTTATCGCCCTTTAAGAACAATCACGATGATGTGTGCAGCTAGAAATTTGGTTTGCCTTCCGCATTATATGAAGTTGAGGAGACCGTACAACATACATCTTAAAACTATACAGTTTGGAGGTGGTGATATGTTCAAACTCTGAAAATGTAATACGTACACTGTATATACTCATTAATGGTGAGAGGGACAAGGAAAATAAAATATTTAAATAATTTGTATAGTTCTTAAGTTTGCAATTTTATGGTAAACATTTAGCACTGGGTGTACAAGCACTTTAATACTTATGCTAAACAAAATTTGAAATTTCTAGTAACGCATTAGCACTGTAAATATTGACGAATTTAGAGATTAAATAGTTCGCTTTAGTCCTTGTACATGATTGCTGCAAGTTACTGATGATCTAGGTGTGATATTTTGTCTCTCTACTGTGTAAATATTACGATATATATGCCGTGCAGCCACCTTTTCTGGACAGCTCTTTTTAATTTTCCTAGAAGGGTGCATGCGTTATTTAATTTTAGTTTCCATTTTCCATTTATTGAATGGCTCAGGATGTAGCCTAACTCAAATTGTCCATTCATCTTCCATTTCGGTAGGAAAAGTAGAGTGCATGCAATAGGTTAAATACGTGACAATACGACGTAGCAAAAATAATAACAAAACCATAAAAAGAAAAAAAATAAGACGATTGTATCTCTATTGTGATTGGCCAGCGAGATCACGTGGTAGTGGTGGTACATATCTACATATCACACAAAAGCTTGACATTGGAAAGCTTTTATTTGCGTGAATATACGTTTTGCAGGACGTGAAACACGCCTTTCAAGGTATAGTTGGCTTAACCTGAACATGAAGTCATTGTAATTCCGGCTTAACCACGTCACACTAATTTCTCCATGCCTGTTTTTTCTTAGCTTATTATCAGTAGGGTATAGTATAATACAGGATATCCAGGGAAGTTAGTGAATGCAGGTGCATACACGTTTAACTTAGTCGATGTTAAATTTATCACCTTTGTGATGTCCTTCGTTAAAGGCTGTTTACGATATATTGAGGACTTTTGAAAGCCCTGCTTAAAGGGGCCGCCTACCCGACGCGACATGGCGCGGGAGCGAGCGAACGCTAAGGGCGACGCTGGCACTTGCGTCAAGTGCCAGCGTCGCCACTATACGCGAAGCACTAAACTAACGCACAAGCTTTTTGTCGAACCGTTTTTTCTACGGGACTCTAAGCGGCGACCATATTATTTTACTAATGGAAAGTCTGTTGCAAAGTTGAATGCAGGATTGTATCTGTGTTTCACGTATATCCGGTCAGCACATTTTGACATACGGCAGTCTGAAAATGCAGTATTTAGCTATGTTGGAGGTCTTGGAAATATCGGTTCTAATATGCGTAGTGTCATGAAACCGACATTCCGTCATCGCCTGAAGTTTGTTTTCTTTTCGTAAATTAGCACATTGGGCGCACGTGGAATAGTTTCGTCAAAAAAAAAAACGGATTTGCCAACACACTTCAACATATTTCTGGTGCCTAGTAGACGGCACCCCTTAAGATCTACTTGTATGCACGTTGTGTATTCTTGCACCATATGTAAAATTAACATTGCCGTGGGCCTCGTATATTTATTCTTGCGTCCGTCAAGGAAAACTGTAAAATTGTTAGAAAATTAAATCTTTTAAAAATTTGCTAATTCTGACACTTACGTGTAGGCTTTTCACGGTAAAGTGAGCATTATTTAAGGCCCTTCTTAATTTTGCTTTTCAACCAATTTTTGTCTTTCCGCTACTTGTCGGTGTAAAAGTTATCATGTAATTAATAAATGCAGTGTATAGATTTCGCCACTTTCAAAAGTTAACATCTGATGCACTATTATTTTTGTTTTGAGGGCCTTAAAAAGTGCTCACTTTACCGTGAACGGCCTATATATGTATTAAAAAGAAAGTTAAATAAATAATTTAGCATTCACAAACCTTTATCTAACGCTTTTAATTCAACGTTAAAACATGGAACTACTTTCCCTTCGTTGTTGCCAACTTTACTGGGCCCATTGCAGTCAGTGTACCCGTTAAAATGCATCTTATACATGTAGGGGAAGTGACATTTCTCAAATGTTTATTTCAAAAGTACTCACTTTACCGTTAACAGCCTATAGCAGCGCGCGCTCGTTTGCGCAACATCACCATTAATTCTTACACATGCATCAGTCACGCTAGTACTTAGTATAATGTTCTTCTGTGCCTTGAGTATACACCATTCACGGTTACTTATAACTTTCCTGAAGCCCTGTCAAAGTTCTTCTTCCAGGATATCTCTCCGCCTCATACAAACGAAGTTATAAAACATTACACCCGAAAACCAGCGTACCTCATTCATACGCACTCAGCGTGATAACGTTTTGCATAATAACTATTTCTTACTAGGAGTTACCTGTTTTCTCTCTGTCTTTATCCGTATTAGTTAGAATTGAAATAATATAATTTATAGTTACAATATAATTACAAATAAAATTTAACCAATGTTAACACAATTATAAAACTCTTTTGGTACAATGCTTATCTCGGAAACAACTAAACGCTTAGGGGTGTTTATTCAAAGGTTTGATTCAAAGAGTGTAAAACCACGAGTAGGCTATACACAATATATTTTTCAGAAGAGATAACAGAGTAGGTCAAGATTGGTCGTGCATTGTAAGTTATGAGTATTCTCTTTAATAAAACAGTTCTAAAGTGGAGAAATTTCTTTCCACTTGAGACAGTTCTCCTCGACTTGGTGGCAGATGTGGCTAGGAACTTCGCCCTGGGACTCCGGCTAGACGGCCGACGCCGAGGGACAGCTCACGAGCCTCGCTTGCTTGTCTGATTATTAGGGGCCTCCAGGGATGGCCCATCGAGCTGGATGGCGAGGAATTGAATTGCCGACGACGGGTTGGAGGTCGGAGTGGGCAACCGGGGTCCCATTGGGAAGTCAAATAGCTGGAGGCGAAGTCGCGAGGACTTGCGATAGAATGCCCTTTTGCGACGCTTGTATGCCAGTTGGGACATCACTTTACACTCGAATATTTTCCCCTTAGTTTATATGTAAATTACAGAAAATACAATAAAAACGTATATTTTGGTTAGTAATTATTTAAAATTATATTAAAATTTTTTTTAAATTTATTCCTCCAAAATTCCATGTTTTCAAATTTTGAACCTGAGTACAGTTTGCATTCAGCAGAGAAAATTATGTAACAAAATTTGCTAGTAGTAATTCGTCATAATGTAAAAGCATATGAAGTAAATACTGTAAATAATAGTTTTATAACATTACTTTCTTAACTTAAAATTTGCGATTTTGTACCAACATTGGCTCGAACCATGAGATCTCGATTGTACCGGAAGTATCATCGAGTGACCGTTACATTGCGCAATACTTATTTCTTCGTATTGTTACATGAAGGACGACGCCTGAGTGGCGTATCTGAGTTCGTGAGGGATGGAGGTCTTAATAAAAATAAAAATAACACAACTAAATTTAATTTCTGTGTTATTCACACTGCTATTATGTACAGCATTAAATTTTCTGTCTCCACTTTTACTCTTTCTCTCTATCAGTGAACGCAATATTTGATGTCTATTTAAATTTCTAATTAACGCCCTTCTTAATTGTATTTTTGGTTAAAGTGAATTAACTCATACTCATTATCAACAGGTGTTCAGTCTATATGTTGCCATAATTTATAACGTCTTTCACTCACGCATTTAGTCCAATAGTTCAGTCTGCCAGCCACACACTTCACTGCTTGATACCCGCAGTCCCAAACTTCCCTTCCAGCTGGTCACTTCTCCGGCTGCTCGTCTTCTATCGCTCGGAACTCAGCCACTCATTCATTCGTCAACTCCAACACAACTCCCGGTCTGGAGGCCTGATGCAATATTTATACTCTCGGGGCGACCATCCGTAAGGTTCAACGCACCCCGGGTCGTGCTGAGAGAACGAGGTCAGTAATCTATAGCATTCTTCAGATAGACACAGAAAAATATGTCCAGGGTCAACAGAATACTTAGCAAAAGAGATTATCTTGTCCGTTCGCTGTATGTAACTTATACGCGGTTCGCCAGCCTGCCGCTATCACATAACTTCTGTCCTTCACTTCGCTCGCAAGGCGCCGACCAAGGTCAGCAGCGTAGACCAACGACACGTAACAGTAATATCACGGTAACTCCTCAGATGCAAAATTTGATCCCAAGTGAATGCCCAACAAAGCCATTGCTGCTCAGTAAAAGCTAAAGTGAAAAAAAAGTGTTTATTGTCTCCACCTGTACACGAGCATTTCCAGCAAAAACTGCGGAATTACAGAAAATTTGTATTTTTTGTCTTATGATTCTCTGTAACGTGTATTTTGCACGTTATGGCTTCTTGCGCAATTTAGGATTTTTACGTACCTTGAGTTACATTAAATTTATCTACAAATTGTTGTCTTTCCAACAAATTAAAACTGCCCACTTATAAACTGTAAACGAGAACGGACTCGCCACCTTAATTCTTTTCTTATGAATTGGTTCAATGAATCACGCCAATCTGCATGAACTGTGATATGTTGAGTATATATTTTGTGAATTATTGTGAATAACTTAATGTTTCTCAAGACAACACTGTCAGTGCATGAGAAATATGATTGTCCGGATTATGTGGGCATTATACACCTGCGTGCACTATTGCGTGAAATTCATCACGCTGTATGTTGCAGCTATTGTCCATTTCATAAGTGGGGTAAATTTTGACAGTACTAGAAAAGTAACGCAGCCACAATGTATTCTTCCACCACAGCTGTTTTGTCTGTGAAGAAAAAGACGTTAATGCACGCTTGAATTTTCCTCATTCGTCGTGATTCCTGTCATGGGAGGCACTGAAAAACTGACGTTAGTTAACTTTCGTCCAGTAATAAATGTAGAATATTTTAGTTAGGTTGGCATTCGAACATGTTTTTTTTATTGCTAGTATTTTTAAGTTTGTTGGGGTGCTGTTTATTATATTTCGCGGGTTGGGGGGGGGAGGAAACCGGTTGGGGCTTTAGTTTAACATCTATCTTGACATGGCATTGTTTTGAGGTTCTTACGAGTGTGTGGCATTGTGAGTGAGTGAAGATATTTGGGCGGCTCTTAACATCGGGGTCTTGAGAGGCGATGAGAGTGATTGAGGCGAGTATGGAGCATTGTCGGAATGGAGGGGACGGGGGAAACGTTAAATCCCCCCAACGGCATCGTCCGGCACGATTCCCCCATGCGAAAATCCGGGATTGAACCCGGATCGCCTTGGTGGGAGGTGAGCAGGCAAACTGCTCAGACACCGTAACCCCCTGTGGCATTTTGAGTTGCATATTGTTTTATTGGGACAGTGGAAAATTTTGCTAGTACGGAAATAACATTCAGATAACTTCGAAAATGTTAACTTAGTTTAAAAAAAAAAAAAAAAAAAACCCGATACATACGTCGCTGTTCGTATTCGTGCTGATGCAACAGTACACACGCACACACACCTAGACACACACACTTTGACTGACGTTAACCTCACACTCGTTGAACTTACGATATAGGCAGATAAATAATATTTACACACTACGAAAGTGTCGAAGGTGCGGATTTTCAGGCCACGTGGATTTCAATAATTATAGTAATGGTTTACAAATACATTACTTACAAAACATGCTAACTTACTGTTTGTAAAATCACAACTTTTTGAACACGTTATGGAAGTCCTTGCAAGTTTACTTCACTAAAATCACGTTTGTTCTGTCACTAAAATCAATACTGCGCACGTTTTCCTGAAACCAACAAACTTAAACTTTGAGAGAACTGCATTAATATCTACGTGAATTTGTTGTGCATCCCCCCCCCCCCCCCTCAATCGCCTCGACGTGAACTACGTTCAACGCTCGTTTTCATGCACGCACGGACAAATACCTAAGTGAAATATGGACAAAAATTTATATTGAACTTTTTAATGTACTAATAATCGACATATCTGCAAACCTGTTTGCTGCACGTTGTTTGTAGCGTAGGCCGGCGTGGCTGGGAAACGACTCTTTCATGGCACTTGGTAATAAATAATGCACGGCCTGCGTCGACGCAACAGGTAGCAAACATGGCACCGGTACAACAGAGGGGTGTAGTTCAGACACCTGCATACCGGCCGCCCGGAGCGCTGGGGTGCTCTTCCCCGCCAGCCGGCGGCTGTGATGTCAACTGCGCATTATGCTCGCGCGCTGTTTGAACGGACGTTTGTGCCCCTCCAGTGTGACGCAGTGTCTCTCCCTTATTTGGACATTTTTGAAGAAAACAGCTGGGATTGGAGGCTTTAATGAAGATCCCTCTACCGGTTATTGAACTGTGTAACACCCCACCGCCAAGTGAAAACGATGTTGTCTCCTTTTCTGTGCAGGTGTGCTCCCATTGGTTGTTTTATTTAATATTGAATAACAAAGTATTTTGATTGGGGTTTAGTTATGTCACCCCTCTAAGATTCAATTGAGAGATTTCCGTATAAGTACTGTTACGTGCTGCAGCTGGCGCCGACCCAATTGCCCCGCGCCGTAATCGAATAGCCACCTCGCTCTCCCCTCTACATGGAACGATGCGATCGCTGCCTCGTGATTCCCCCTTCTGGGAATCCCGCGAATGCCGACAGTGGCGAGACTTGCTGGCGTCACAGACCTCCTCTCGCCTGCTAGTTTCCTATACGTTTAGCGACGACGCAAGAATGTTCTAGTGAGACTGGCTGGTGCCTCAGCCCTCCGCGACCCCCCCCCCCCTTCTCTCTCTCTCTATATATATATATATATATATATATATAATCTTAGGCCGCCACCTAGAATCTTCCCCAACTCGCGTTATGCGTGCGTGTGTATGTGTAATATATATATATATATATATATATATATATATATATATATATATATATATATATATATATATATAGGCAACCCAGCGGCCGGCAGTCTTTGATGGAGGCCGTCTGGCCTGGTGTGCGCGAGCGAAGTGAAGTGTGGACGACGACTGGAGATTGCGGGACGACAGCGAGTGATGTGTTCGTGGCTTGAATGGACGAGAGGGCGTGAAACCGACGAGTTAAGCCTACTGGGCATCAGGGCGCTTGGAGGAATCCAGAACATTGTGACTGGCGGGACATGGACTGGACTGAGGTGGTTCTGAATGGAAGTGTAATACTGATTTTATTGTAAATGTTCGAACTGTCAAATATGAATGCATAATTTATACAATAATTGATTAAGTGGATACACTGTCTTGGGACTGATCTTTAATTATTTGATTTCATTGATTTCTTTGTAATAATTATAAGTGTTATTAATTGGTGTCAATTGTGAACAGTGAGTGATTTCAATTTATAGTGACAATTTTAGTTCAGATAATTTTGCTGTAGTTATTGTAAATAAAATAAGGAAATTATAATTAATTATTTTATTTGTGTAAGACTTCCACCCCTTAACGAACTTTATACATCCCGCTTAATTTCTAGAGAGAGAAATTATAACAATACTGTGTGCAAATGCTCGTTCGAGGTCAGATGATCAGCCTCGAGGGATTATCCATCACCATAAGTTATGTGGTGGTAAAATTAATATTTCTTCACAATGTTCGGCTCTTCAAGTCAATAGGTCATGACGTCACTTTGACGAAAAGCTAGGTGCTCAAATTGGCGAACGTTTTCTATGTACAAAAGAAATGTTTGCAAATATAACACTGATTGAAATCTGAAAAGATGACCTAAAGTTATTCAGTATGTTTCCTAGGCAGTTGTCTTGGTGTAGAAACCTGAGGTTTTTAACGGTGTATTTTCTCCTCGAAAGTTAAGGCCCGCCATTTGGGGCATTTGCTTTGGTCATTGGACAAGGGGAGAAAATTGAATTTTGGTATAAAGTATTCGAATGTCGGGCAAGTCCTGGAGTTTTTAAAACTTTTTGTAATATGTGTTACGGTTGCCATGTATTAAAATGTGAAAGTAATTACAAAATTTCTTATCATATTAACTGTTAAATATAATTGCAAGGAAAATGGCATTTCAAAACGGGTTGTTGCCCGATACTTGTTTAGCCAACAGAAATCAATTATATGCCAAGTCGTGGTTTGCATGGCCCTGATTGGTTAGTTTTCCAGAGTATGTGGTATGGCATTTGGATGACTTGGTAGCCAGAACTCAAATATTGTTAAGTCAAAAATACCGAACTTTTACTATGGTTTTAGTGAAATTTAGTGATGCTTGGATTTTTAACCAAATATTCTAAAACTGGTTGGTTATGTTAGGGATTATATGTACCTGTATTTATAGTAATTGGATAGTATTATGGATTTGCTGCATTGTGGCAGAAAATTCTTTTGCGAGTATTTTTCTAGAAGTTTTGTAAAATTTCTACACATATATCCAATTATTTGTGATAATGTTTAAACGAAATGATAATGTTTAAAGGAAATGGTATTGTTCGCAGACACGAAAGAAAAGAATTTGAATTCAATAAAAGAAAGTTTTCCATACTTCATGTTTTTGAACTTTTACATACATATGATATTCCTGCCGTACCCAAACTTTAAATGCTGGCAATTTTTTTTTGTTCCGTTGTTTTTCATGGTCAAATATTTTTAGGATTGGGGTAATTCCAGCCTTGCTACGTCCTTGGGCCAAGGACGCCGCAAGGGTCTGAACTTAGAGAAATAAATTATACTCTTGTCGCTTAATTTCGGGCAGCGGTAAACTCGTGCTGATTAATACTACATTCCACTCAGGAAACACACTACAACGGTATCTACAACCAATTAAATTCAAAGGAAGCAAATAAAACATAATTAAATACCGATAATATAGTCTTACAACACCAACAATATTATAGTATAAACACGATGAGAAAAAAAGGCAATACACAACGGCATTCACCGGGCTAGAAACTGGAGACATGGATGATAATTGGTTGGAAATTTACTGTTCGTAAGTGTCGACACGCCCTGTCATAAGTGCTAAACATGTTTTTAAAGTCCATCCACTGAATGCAAAAAAATATATCAATTTTGCTTTTAAAAACATGATTTCAGCCATAAATGTTGCTAAGTATTATTAAAACTTTAAATTACAGCTATTATTTCTGGGTGAAATTTTCTTCAAAAGCTATCATCAAAATCGCTAACTTAACAACACGTATCCCGCAGCAATTCTTCACCTGATACAGTACTTTACAAACGAGAGCATTTTGCAACACATTCCCTTCCTGCTGTATTTTATCCCACCTTCTTTTTGAGCTTTTAGTGTTTGAATACGAGACATTGGATAATGTCCATATGCATTTTTCTGGAAGCTTTAGTTGCCATATTTACCAAACTTTAAATTTTATAATGACGTGACATATGCGTTTCCACGGTGCCACGTAACGTGAAATATTACTGATTTTATATCATTTTTTTCTAGTAGAGGTTCTTAATACACAAATCGATGTTACTAATATTGTGTTAACATTTTGCTTTTGGAAATTATTTATAGATGAACAAGTGGATACTTCAGTAACAACTCTTGGGCCAGAAAATGGCAATCTGCTGGAATGTTCATGGATTAATGCATTTGAATTATAGAGAACGTGTAAAGCTCAATATATGTCCGTGAATAATATTTCATTCCCATATTTGTGTAAATTTAAGCATGTGTATCTTTCAAAACAAAACAGTATTCATGATGACGTTCTAATGTGAAGTTCACTAGAGAATTATTTTCCGTAAGAATAAAGAATGTTTAATGACAGTATTTATTTTGCTGTATTTCAGATTATGATGTTTCTATTACACATGTCCGTCTGCATTAGTCACCCGTTACCCTATTTAGACCAGCTCCAGTTTTATAAAAACCAAATTTATTATTACTGTTATGAATTAGTTTTTACGCGATATTCGGACTATAACGTATTTAAAATACTCAGACGAAACTTAAGCGCAGTTTATTTAATAAGAAATAACGCTAAGAATTTATTTATAGATAATGCCAGCCTTATGTATTCATAATTTAAATCCAACTATCATATAAAATGTCCCTAAGGCATATAAAATGTCAAAGGCATATTTGACAGTAACTATACCATATTAAAAAAAAAAAAAATCTTCCTCTCTCTATGTGGCTCACTACACGAACCACTATCACGTACAAGTAAATAAATATATAGGCTGTTCACGGTAAAATGAGCACTTATCCCTGCTTAATATCTACTTGTATGCACGTTGTGTATTATTTCGCCATATATAAAATTAACATTGTCACGGGTCTCATAACCTAATCCATGCGCCAGTCAGGCGAAACTGTGGAATTCTTGGAAAAGTAAATACGTTACGAATCTGGTAAATTTTACACTTCAGTGTATTAAAATAACAGAAAGCGAAAGAAATAATTTAAGTTGTCACAAATGGTTACCTAACAATTTATTCGACTTTAAGATATGTAACTACTTTCCCTCCATCGTTACCAACTTTACTGGGCGCATGTCACTCAGTGCGCCGGTTACAATATATGCTGGTAGTAGCAGTAACTTTTTTCTAAGGTTGATTTCAAAAGTGCTCATTTCATCGTGAACAGCCGTTACAAGAGAGTACTGGTGGTTGGAGTTTAATACCATCATCCCGTAAACGTTAAAAGCTGTACTAGATGACTCGTATACTAGTTACACTCGCCATAAACACGAGCTTAGGCCGTTTGTTCACCGTTACTATGCTGCAAGTATCGAATTTGCTGTGCAAAGAAGTTGTGGCTTGTGTGATTAATTAATTTTCTAATTAGGGTCCCGGTAGACAAAAGCCATTAGGGAAGGGGAGGCGAAAATTACTTAATGTAATTAATAAATTTTTACGGAAAATACGATTTCTGTTTTTCAATGAACAAGAAAAGTTGTCACCTCACATTTTATTCCCAAATCCAGCTATTATGATACAAAAGAAGTTTATTTTACGCTTTGTGTTTATTATGTTTTGTCTATAGTTTTATTGAAAACATGAAAAGTTAATTAGGTATTGATAACATTTTTTTCCCCCGTGTTTTTACAGAGTTATGTTGTGTTGGGTATGGCTGGTTTTGCTCCTTGAACAAAAATGAAGATGGGGAACCGTACAGTATCAAACCCCGTTAAAACCTTCATCCGTTTACAAAACTAGTTACTGTCAGCGCGCCAGCTCTGAAACCGCGTGGTATGAGGAAAGGGGAAGGCAAGACAGTGAGTGACAGCGGGGAGTGGGGAGCGTGGCCACGCATGTACTATCCGTAGTAACACATTTAGCTCCGAAGTGTCATGAACATCGCCACTGCGAGTGTTATGTCTGTCCGGAAGAAGAACACAGCCGTGCATTCCGAGGGCCGGAGAATAGTAAGTAATAGAATTACAAAGCGTGATGAAGAGGCGAAACAAAAACGTTATGCTTTCACAGTAAACCAGGCGACAGCAAGAGCTGCAGATTACGCTGGAGTGTCGTAGACGATAATTAAAAGGATACGGAAGGAACAGAAAGAAGTATATAACAGTGGGGAGGGCGGTAGCTTGCACACGCCGGGTAAACGACAGAAAACTAGGCCGAACATACTGTCGTGAATATTGATGACTTTGATCTATGTGTAATTCGACGGATGACTCGTGATTTTTATATTCAGGAAAAACGTGTCCCTACCATTGCAAAATTACTGCCCATGGCAAAGGAGAAAATAGACTTTCCGTAGTCGCATACTTCGTTGCGTAATGTGGTAAAACAACTAGGTTTTTTATGGAAAAAATCGCAAAGCCACAGGGAAAGTACTAATTGAGAGACCTCGCATCGTATCTTGGCGCCACGACTATCTAGTTGCAATGAAACAGCGCAGACAAGGTTTGGTAAATGTTGGCAACGTGAAGAAGTGTTTGGCATACAAGCTAGTGTGAATTCGGGTAACCGATTCATTGTAGTACACGCTGGAGGTATTGACGGATTTATCGAAAATTCTCTCCTTGCCTATAAAGCCGGCACTGCCAGTGGCGACTATCACGGCCAGTGTTAATGTCATAGAGTGGGTTACCGAGAAGCTTGCTCCTAACCTCCCGCAGTCATCTGTAGGACAGTGTAACCAAGACCGACTGGGTAGAGTACTGTGGCCACGTGCAGAAGCTTGAGACTGAATACTGGAAATAGGACGGTGTTGTATCAGATGTAATGACAGTATCGTTGTACGTCTTGACTACAGTAGTGATTCCTCCAGTGCATCAGGCGCGTGCAGTTCAAGCAGTGAACAAGAAAATCCGGGTTCACCATTAGCGACCCCGCTGCCTTGAGGTGAGTGAATGTTTTCTTTGTACGATAGTACAGTCGTGTAGCGTGGCCGGCTTATCTTTCCAAGGTCACATTCCTACCAGGGTTTCAGAGCTGGCGCGCGGACAGTATGTATAAATTATATTTTCAGTTATAATCAATTTAATAAATTGAAAAATTAATTTTTTTTAGAAACTATGTTTTGTCTTTTTAAAAAACACAAAACTGTTATTTTATGTCAATAATTTAATTTTTTACTATCTTTTTTCCCTGCATTACCGAAAAAAATAATTAAAGTGGATATAGTTGGTTTTGTTTATAAACTAGTCAATTTGTACATATTTCATAACAAATTTTCGAAAGACGACTCCCATGAACCATTACAGTTGATAAGGCTTTTGTGGAAATGTTTTTTGCATATTATTTCTGAATGTTCTTGTCGTGTGATCGTTTAAACTGTTTAGCTTAACTTTTATACTTGCCAACTGAGAACGTTTTCTGCTACAGTATTTTAGATCATCCGAAAATGAGCTTATCTAAGCTGAAGAGGAACGCAGTTTTTGCGAAAGTTAATCTTCTTTTTTTTTTTGCTTGACTACATGTTAAAAAGAGTTTTTTCCCCAGATTATTTTTAACAGTAATCCGATTAAGCGAACTTAATATCATTAAACAAATACGTAGTATGTCCGTACCGTTATTAACATATAAAATATCTTAAGGTTTCCAATATGCTATTTGATATTCCGCAAAATATGCTAATTTATTCCTAACATGTGATCTTTGTTAGGACGAATCGAATCGAGCGCAATCGAAACATGTGGAGATCACCTAATCACTAAGCCGTGTGTCCACAATTAATTATTTCGTTGTTTTATCAGTTCTATGGCTGTTCTTGAAATTACGTAGTTAGCTGGTGGCGAGCGAGCTTTGGCAGGAGCGGAAGGATTTTAGGAAGATGTGGAGTATCGTCAGAGGGATTAAGCCAATTAGGTAGTCTGTTGCTGAGCTTAGTCTTTGCAAGAGCGCATGAACTTACATCACCCGTGTTAGTTGGCTCGGTATTTTACTCTAACAAGAAGGAAGTTTCAAGTAGTAATACCCGTGACCGTAGGTGGATACTGCTCACAGTTATCGTACGGTTTCACTCGCGTCTCTCGTTCCATTCCAACGTTGTTATTTATTTTTTCCTTCCTCCCCCCCCCCCCCCCCCCCCATCGAGAGAAACAACTTTTTTCTGCTTGTGAACTTGATATGCAGGATCTATTTCCCGACACCGAATTCCCATCTCTTTTCGCGTACACGATATTTTAAGTGTCATGTTTAGTGCAGAGAAAGGTTGAATATACTTTTTCTCTCAAATTTCGTCGCATTTTGCCTTGCTCTTGGGTAAAAGGGACTTGAAATGTCGGTGCTTCTTGCCGCAAACCACCTTTCTCACATAAATGCCTGTCATTTGTTACAGAATGATATAACATTATTGGGATGTTGCTTGGGGGGGGGGGGGGAGGTGTTTGTCATGGTTTGGAGTACGAAATTGTTTCTCGCAGGTGCGTAGCTAACGCGTAAAACATTTTCTGCCTTCGGGCTTTCACTTTAGAATTCCTTCTCGCGTGGACTGAGTTCTTGTTTAGAAGCGGCTGTGGAGCGTCACATTTCTCTAGAGAGAGAGAGAGGGAACGATCGTCCTTTGCATCTCTTCTTTACTCCCCCACTTTCATTCTTCCTTACTTAAATCTACTTTTATTTGATTTTCCTCTGCCGCAGTTTAATATCGCCCCCGTTCGCGCCCCATCCATCAGTCTTGCTCCGTTCCTTACCTTCAGGCTCCTTCCAGCCCTCAGTTTTTACTTTTTCCGCCCATCCATCTCTTATCCTCGAATTTACGCTTGATTCATCAGATCATCTGGACCGCTGTAGCCAAGTACGTCGTCGACATTGAATCGTTACTCATAGAGCCAGATGGCGTATTGAAGTTCACAGTGAAATAGGCGAACGAAATCACTAAATTATTCTGGCCTACGCCGATTCAGCAAGGATTCCTACTGGTGCGTTGACAGTCAGATAACAGTAATACATAAAAGGTAAAGTGCTCACTTATTCACTTATCGACTGATTAAATGAAGAATGACTTATGCCCGGTTACATCATCATGGTTCGAAACTAGATCCGAGATCGGATCTAAGATCGACCCAGAAAACGTTTGCACCATTCGAGTTCAGAGCCGGACTAGAGATCGAGACGTTCATTTCGAACCGCCTAAATTGGTGGTTCGAAATCTCGATCCGAGATCAGCAGCCATCTTCGACAAATGTAGTTTGAAAATACGCCAACAGATTAAAACAACATTGTGCGCACTCGAATATTATTTAGTAAATTTCGTACAACAATAATTCACTTGAAACAGATAAAACATCGCACATCTAGTTCTATCTACAGTGAAAAATACGCCTACTTCAATGACGTCATATATACGAACCAATAGCAAAATTTGTCTCGTACTTAATCTCGATCTCTCACTTTGGAACCAAGATCGACGAATCGGAGATCCAAAATCATGAAATATTGCTGGTGCAACACTTTTACATTGGAACCTAGATCAAACTGGATCCTGGTTCGGAACTAGGATCATTCGATCTCGGATCGGGGAATATGTTGGTGCAACCGGGCATTACTGTTTCATAGACGTGCAGCCCAAACCGTTGCACATATAAACGTTGAATTTTTGGGGTGGCATCGGGGCAGCGGTGGCGCAGTGGTTAGCGCACTCGCCTTCCACCTAGGCGATCCGGGTTCGATCCCCATTGGGCTCGCTCCCGGATCTTCGCATGTGGGAATCATGCTGGACGATGCTGGTTTTCTCGGGGTACTCCCGTTTTCCCCCGCCCTTGCATTCCAGCGCCGCTCCATCCTAGGGTCTCATTTCGTGTCATGTTCAGGGATGACGGGCACCAACGAATCCCAGCGGGAAAGTCCGTCACTCGGAGGGTGTTGCCTCGCCCTGGGTCCACCCCCATACGCATTTATTATTATAGGTGTGGCATCCCTATAGGGCGTAAGCGACGCCTAAGAACAGATCTTCTTTTTCTTCGAAGTCCACCCTTTAATGAAATAGAATGGTTTAAAATGCGTTTTCACGAAATCTTCGATATCTAATAGTTCTGAAGAGATATTGCTTAAAAGTTGATTTCAGGATATATTGGATTTAAATGCTCGAGGTGTTGAAAAGGGGTCGACCCGGTTTTTATGGAATCTTAATCCCGAATATATATCTTGCTACAAAATTTGACTTCTTGTAAGAATGCATAAATGGTAATTTCCGGATTTTTCAAAATTCAACTCTTGAGTGAACAAAATTGATAAAATGTGTTCTTTTTTTTGTGTATTCGTTACTCTTTATTTCAAACTCAATCACATATCGCAGTGTTTATTTATTCAGAGATCTACTTATACAACTCATGTCGGGATTTTTTGCAACTCAGCCCAGAGTGTGGAGAGGTGTAAGGTGTATTTTTTACGGATACTCTATATCTCGTAAACTTGGAGACACATATAGATGTTTGTTGCTTAACAGGGCTACCTATACGATAGCCTAAACGCAGTTTGGAAATATTTTTATTTCACGATACCCTCACATGAGAGTTGGACCACGTAATTGGTGTACGAAGAGGTTTTCGATAAAACTAAAATAGTACGTGTTTCGTGTAGTGTGCGTAGACTAATCCGTGTGTGGAAAGTTAACTAAACATACACTCTAAACAGGAATAAGTAATTTTTTACTGATTTTAAGTTGGAACTGCTCCATCCGGAATCAGTAGCAAAATTAAACTACTAATCTCTTCAGTTAAATGAAGTCTACTAATACAAATAGTAGGAAAGCAGTTATTTATAGTCGATTAATAAAAATTACAAGGATTAAAAACCGCGCATTACGGTTTGAAATAAATTAAGTACAATTATTTTGTCGCAAAACAAAATTATTGGACGTACAAGGAAATATTGGAAGTGGTTGGTATCGAACCGCCACCCCAAAGCGCAACACATTCTCTTGTTTCTTTGGGCTGACGTTCTACGAACTCTGCTACCTTGTCACTGAGATAAACGGTCTCGCATTTGCGTAGCAACATAAACTTACAATGGCGAACGGCTGTAAGTTTCGTAATGTGAAAGTACTTCATGTTGTCGAAATATACACATATTATGCGTACGTAGGTACATGGCTTTGTAAGGCTCGAAAGTCATTCTAAGTTCAGTTTAGTTCAGATTGTGTGCTTTAAAAGGGAAATATAGTGGTGTTGACGGTGTTTTCTATGTATCTGTCATTTTACAATGCAACGAGATTTTACAGAATGAAACTGATATTTCGAAGAGACAGATTGACTAGTAATAACTGTGTTTATCGTTTCCTCGTTATTTGATATGTTAACTTGCAGACCACAAAACTTTTATTTGTGTAAATCCACCTTTCTTATTGAATCACCGCACTATCGAGTCAGTAAAATTATCACAGATTTATCTGTCACTAAAAATAACAGTTTAAATCTGCAGTGTCTCGTTGCATTGTAAAATTACGGATACTAGTTAACATCGATAACCTCGTACATTGAAACCACTATATTTATCTTTTAAAGCACAGAATCCGAACTAAACTAAAGAAAGATTGACTTTCAAACTTTGTAAAGACGTGTACTCGCATTAACCAACTACAAATAACTTGTTTTCTACTGCTTGAATTAGTAGATTTCTTTTAACTGGTGAATTAGTGATATTTTTTCTACAGATTCCGGATGGAGCAGTTTCAACTGACAATCAGCAAAAAATAACTTATTCCGATTTAGAGTATAAAATAATGGCAAATTATTTTTTCAGTTACTACAGCGAACTTGAAAAATGGTTGGTAAATGTTCTAGTCTACTGCTCATTACTAGCTGTATAATCCCCGAACATATAAAAAGAGTTTAGGTCTGTGTACGACAATTATGCAAGATACGGTGGTTGAATAATGGACATGGGAAAAACCCTGACACTGTACGCTTGGTGAAGAGCAGAGCGTACGTATGTTATGTGTCCGATGGTACTTCCGGAGTAAACGAACCCACGACTTCCATTTATGTGTGGTTTAGTTTGCATCCGGGCTGGGCTTTAGTGAAAAAGAAAGAGGTTACCATCATGCCGGGATAATTGCTAATGTAGAAATCGAGTATTATGTGAAACTGAAATTTCTTGTGACAATAAAAATTTGACGACGTATTGTCTGAAACTGCTAACAGGTGTGTTCGGTTATAATGCGATGTCATTTATATCAGTATTCGAATAGAACGAACGATATAGTGAATATCGGGACGAGGTGGTAAATGATACACGCTCGGGTTGCTGCGCAGTTAAAAAAAATTACGAAAAAAAAAGGTAATGCCATTGTGCATAAAAGTTAACTTATAACCGTTTGGATATAGGCTGTTCACGTTAAAATAAGCACTTTTGAAAGCCCTGCTTAAGATCTACTTGTATGCACGTTGTGTGTTCTTCCATCTTATGTAACTTATGTAAAATTAACATTGCCATGGGCCTAATCACTTTATTCATGCGTCAGTCAAGTGAAACTGTGAAATAAATAATAAAGTAAATACTTTACAAGTATACTCAATTTTACACTTCGATGCATTAAAAAATAAAGAAAGCGAAAGAAATAATTTAAGTTATTACAAATGGTTACCTATAATTTTTTACTCCACGTTAAGGTATGGAACTACTTTCACCTCCATCGTTACCAACTTTACTGGACACATGTCACTCAGTGCTCCCGTTAAAATGCACCTATGCAGGTAGGGGCAGTGACATTTTTCTAAGGTTGATTTCAAAAGTGCTCACTTTAAACTGTACAGTTTTAGTTGCAGGCATGATGGGCATGGTCAATTTTGCATGAAAAGCTGAACATGATTGAAGTGTGTGCAGTTTTTAGCAGACAAACTCATACCCGTCCTCGAGATATATTTATTAGACACCGCACCGTGTGAATTCTGGCTGCTCCTCAAAGTGAAAAATCCAAATGAGCACATTTCTGTTCAACAGGAAAATACTAGAAACAGACTTGTTGACCAGGGTGACGATGCATGAACTGCAGCAGCGTTTTGAATAGTGGAAGATATGTACGCAGCAGTTTGTAAATAGGAGAGGGAAGTTTGCTGAAGTAGATTGTAAGTACGTTGTAATATTTTGGCGGTGAACTTCATTCTTCTCACTAGTTTCGTTATTTAATAATCACACCTCGTAGTCAGCTCGTATGAGAGCTGTGCTTAAATATGGCGTAGCAAAACTGAACGCAAAACCTGCAGGCATACACTTCGTCCGGAGTAATTGTAATTTGTCGTGATTCATACCTCCGTAATTCGAGCGTATTTTTAAATAGAAACATGCTATAATTTCATAGGCATGCTGCACAGTTTCTATTCATTTCAGTGCTTGGAATCCAGCACGCAGCAACAGGAGTATGAATATACGTGGGCTACCTTTTGTGTTTCATTTCTCAGCATACCATGGATGTCTCAGAATAAAGATGATTTTAATAACGTATATCGAAGCTGTATGCCGTAAATGAAATAAAGTGTGTTATAAGCCCAGTCATTACATCGAAAATAATAATTCACGAGCTTGCGATTTACTTTAAAATTACAATAATGATTGTATGAAATAATTTTGTTAAACAACTGTATTTCTGTTTTCCTAGTTCAGAATATTACGCTCAAAAAATTAGATAACCAAAATTATTTATAAATTTCAAACGCCGCAGTACTTCAACCATTCATGCTGCATTACAGCTCTAAAGCCTGGTGTCTCCCAGCATGTACGTCATTCAAGCGAGTCCATGCACGAATTTCCCGAAAACGATTTGGCATAACATATCAATTCAAGTTAACAGAAGCCACGGTGGCTGAGCGGTTAGCCTGCTCGCCTCCCACCAAGGCGATCGGGGCTCAATCCCCGGCCGGGTCACTCCGGATTTTCGCATGCGGAAATCGTGCCGGACGATGCTGTTGGTCGGCGGGTTTTCTCGGGATCTCCCGTTTTCCCCGCCCTTTCATTCCAGTGCTGCTCCATTCTCACCTCAATCGGCTCTCAAGACCTCGATGTTAGGAGCATTCACTCAAGTTAACATTTACATTTATATTGATCATCCCGTTTAATAATCCGTCATTGATTAACTAAACGTTTCTCTACCAATAAATTTATACGGAGCAGATTGTTGGCCACTCTAATTTCTTACGTAAGGTAATTTTATAACAGCTTTAGGCAAGGCAATTATTGAATGTATCTATTCTGTTATACGTTACTCAAACATTCTGTGTTCTATTTTTAAAGCTTCGTGAAAACCCCTTATTTTATCGTCAGGCAGAGTGATCACTTTTATACCACAGGGTTATATAAGATGTTTTCAGTTTTTCCTTGCGAAACCTACCGTCGTATTTTGTCAGTGTTTTTTGTTAAGGCTCATCATTGGTAAATTTTCCCCTTGTTTCACAACTGGAGAGACCGCAATACTATTTGTTTTGTAGAGGATCCGAAAACCTAACGTCCAATTTAATGTACGCAATACACTCAAGTAGCAATACATTTTTCATTTTAAAAAAATGTGTGTTTATTGTTCTAGAAGACACTCTCCTCTATTAAAAAAATTAATTCTTTGCGCCTTCGTAAACACCAGTAAGTATTGTAAAGCGTACTTTAACTTCCGTCGCTCTCTCCCCATTTATAACGACCTAGAATGAACTGACATTTGATATAAATGTTAGGTAAAAGCGCCATAACGCAATGCCTACAGCTGTGGAGTGTCACAACTACAGCTAGCGGGAACGTGCTGAAAGGAAATACATACATATGAACATATTTTCGTGCGGTGTGTTGACGTTCTGTGCTAGTGTTAATCAGCAGCACGAACCGTGGCTGGATGTGGGCTATTATTATTTGCTGAAAATGGAGCAGGCACCAGCGGGCTTATCTCAGTTTTGGAATACTTGATTGTTCATTTGCAGCGATAAAACACGACGTGCCGCTTGAATAATAACTTCATGCGCTGCGCGAATCTGGCTTGCAAATTCGTCGTATTTTGCTACGTATTGTGCTGGCAGGCAAGCTGTATACTTCGCGCGCATTGCAAAACGTTTGTTAGATGAGTCGGGGGAATGTACCAATCAGTGCCAGGGGCAGTGTACTTCATTGTGAGTCAGTAGAAATTATTGTAAAATATCTGAAGTACAGTGATTGTTACGATTAGGATTTGAATGTTCTCCGTGGGAGAATTTTAAAATTTGCGAATAAATTTCATTAACTTAAGGAGTTTTATTTTTCACTATTTCAACCTTAGCATTCAGTTAACCACATAACAAAGCTCTCTTTCCCTAGCCTTTTCTCTGTATCTCTCTCTCTCTCTCTCTCCACCCCCCTCTCTCTTTCTGCACCAATCCTTACCACATACACACATTAATGTTCAATGGTTTGCCTTATTCGAATCGCCATAAAAGTTGACCTGAAAAATGTGTCTAGCTCAAGCACTATCTTAGGAGGTTGGTCAACAATTAGATTTAATGTTATTGAAATTATACCAGAACTATGTCGGTAAGTTCTGCCTGCCCATACGAGTACTACATCTGTGCTATAATAATATAAAACTGCTTTGCTCAGCTACTCCGCACTCTGTACATTGCCTTGTCCCTTTGCATACATTACATATTCCTACACTTTACTGGGAATCCCTATTTATATTGTACTATAGGCTATTCACGATAAAGAGAGCATTTTTGAAATCAACCTTAAAAAAAATCACTGCCACTACGTGCATATATTTTAATGGGCGCAATGAGTGACATGTGTCCAGTAAAGTTGGTAACTATGGAGGTGAAAGTAATTCCATATATTAACGTCGGAAAAAGTGTTGGGAAATCATTTGTGCTAATTTAAATTATTTCTGTCGCTTACTGTATTTTTTATTGCATCGAAGTGTATAAATGAGCAGATTTGTACAATATTTATTTTTCTAATAATTTCACAGTTTCGCTTGACCGACGCATGAACAAAGTGATGAGACCCAGGGCTTTCAAAAGTGTTCATTTTACCGTGAACAGCATATATAGTGTTTTCTTGTAATACGTTATGACTAGGAATCATCCTGCAAGGCAATTTCTATTTGTTATGTGTGACATTAAATTAATAATCACTTACAACAAGTTACACATTTGTTAGACAAAACTTATTTGCTGCGTGTACCGGATCGAACTCCTGTAGTTTTAGCTATGGAGAGTTTGGATATGGGGAGAGGGGCAGTATATTCAGTAACCAATTCTTTCGTATCTTCTTTTAGTAACACAAAATTCGACGAGTGAACTAACTTGCTGCAATTGTGTTTGATATTTGATAAGAAATTGTATTTTAGAACTAGATTTTGATGTGTCATGGGAGTGTAACTCGTAACTTTCTTGGTATTAGAATAAATGCTACATGGCATATTATTCATAAATACATTCAGAAACGTGCACATACATAATTACATTTCGTTACGAATTGCCTAGGGCATTCGGCACGTGTTTCTGTTACCGTGATTCGTTTGTTACTCAGCCTTCCCTTTTCCAGTTACTGAATATCTCGACGCTTGCCCGAGGGGGTGAAAGGGGAAGCATTTCGTGCAGCTACATGTAGCACTTACCCCTCCTGAGGTCTGTGGCAGAACAAATTAAATATGACAGAAAATATTAAATATATCTATTTAATTGTTGATCTTGCTCAGTTCCAACCACTTTTACCTGCGACTGTAAGAGAAATGAAAAATGTTTCTCAGTAAGAGACTTGTAAGATTTTTTGTATTAAAATTTTTTTTTGTTGATAAGTTTTTATAAAACATGCTGGTTTTGAAGTCGCAGGCACGAAAAGGATGTCATGTAAGTAACATCCATAACACATTTTACCACTTTTCACCCCTTGGGGGGTGAACTTAAAAAAAATTCTACAATTCGTTTTCGGGTATTTATACAGGCAACCTTTTGAAGCTGAGAGCTAACGATCTCTCATAGGTGTATAAGCCGAATTTAAAAAAAAAATTCGTAAAACTCGTTTTTAGGCATTTCCGTAATTAGCCCTGTAAAGCAATGATGATAACGATATGTTATCCAGTTAGTGACCTTTTGAGGTGTACTAGAAAACTCATTGATTCATTTTCACCTCCTTAGGGATTGAATTACAAAAAATTCTAACATTATTTTTATGTATTTATATAAGGAATCTTATAAAGCCAAGAGAATAATAATATCTCATCGGGTTAGTGAGCTATTGAGAAGTCGTTGAAAACGCAGTTTACTTTTTCTTAACTCTCTTAGGAGTTTAATTTCAAAACATTCTTTCTTAGGGGGTGTCTGCTCCCTTAGGGGAAGCTATCCATAAATTTTCATGCTTTTGCGTCCAGCGATTTGGACTGTACATTAATGAGTGAGCGAGTCAATCTCAGAATTGATCGGTAGGCTATTGAAAATGACGCAATCATATGTAAGCTCTTTGAAAGACCCCTTTCGGTTATTTTTACATGTGAAAACTATTTTTGTCAGCTTAGCCTATGTGGTATCTGCTACTAAATATTAAGTTTCACTGAAATATGAGATTGTTTTTAAATTGAATCATTTTTCATAAAGGTGATTTACTGGTTTTCATAATAAAATTATCTTTCAGTAAAATTGCCATTGTTAGGACTTTCCTTTTCACTTTTTTTTTTTCAACAGGGTGATATTCTGTAAATCATTTTATTTTGGACCTGAGTTGAATTGCTTTATTTTCAGTTATTTATAAGTAACCGACAGTTCTATCTACTAAACATAGTTAATGCCATTAATACAACAATTATTGTTCCTTCTGTTCACATACGGAGAACTGACATTTTTACAAACGATACTCATAAGCTCACCTGTACACATGCTCCTACACGTATACATAGAGGAAAATATGTAGTATAAAAGTGTGGAAGAGAGAGAAATAGGGAGATACTCTTCAAGACAGTTTCATTATCATGTTCTTTAAAAAACCGGTTAAAATAAAAACGTTATAAGTATAATAAGTTTTATCCCACTCAAGTAATGTTTGTAGACATATATTTGTGCATAATACAGCTCTCTTGGTAAATAATTGCACAGAGTTAATTAATCTCTACCAAGTACAATGTCTTTTTTATAGTTAAAATTTGTTTGTTCTGTTATGAAAAGATTGTATGGTTATTGCGTAATAGTTTTTCAGACCGTACTTTGATTAGTTTTTTAATCTCTATAATACTTAACTATTTACATCTATTTTTTTTTCAAGCCCCATTTTCATATGAACAAACAGAACTGCACTCCATTGCTTTGTCGGCCTGGAATTTGAAATCTGTGTTTGACGTATTCCGAGTGAACAAAGCTGCTCCCTAAACGTCACTCTCCAGGAATTTTATTTTTTTTTCCTGTAGATTAAAATTAAACGTATTTCTCGCGACTACACTTACCCGGTTTTGAAAAAAAAATCAGTGAAATGTGTGCTTGGAAGATTGGAATAGCCATATCTTTCCAAACCCTGCTTCATGGAACGTTTATGGAAATCATGTGTCACAAGAATACGACTTCGGAATACACAAAATGATAGTGTTTTACGAAAATATCGGATATAACTAATGCTAACCCGTTTGTTATTAACACAGCGTGGTGATGCACGCATAGACTGTAATCCAACACAATTTTATGTAACAAAACTGAACAGTACGTATAAGATAATATAAAAATGATTATTGGCATAGAAATCCGATCAGAGTAGGAAATAAGTTTGTTAAAAATTTCCTTTATTTTATGTTGTCCAACTCCATGTTAATATAGCGTGATAACACATACTCCTAACTTTAATGTCCGTAAAACAAGAACTTGCCTTGCTGTGTAAATTCCATCAAAATCCTCCAGCAGTGTGTGAGATATGCCAAAAAAAAATATATATATACATATAGACACGAACGAAAACTAAAAGACAAAGTAGTTTTTGTAATCGTTAACAATCAGTTTTGCAAGAAATTTGCTGAATATCATACAAAAGAGTCTCCAAAATTATTGGTTTAGATCGTCAAAAGCGCATTACCGAAAAACCTGCTTTGCATGCCAGCACGGCTGATCATCAAGGAATTCATTATTTTATGTTAGTGGAAAATACCATTGAACTTGTAGATATTTCTTCTAAATGCTGTTCACGATAAAGTCAGCACTTTTGAAACCAACCTTACGAAAATAGTCACTGCCCCAACCTACATATATTTTAACGGCGGCACTGAGTGACATGCACACAGTAAAGTAGGTAACGATGGAGGGGAAAGTGATTCCATATATTAACGTTAAATGAAAAGGGTTAGGTACCCATTTGTGATAACTTTGATTATTTCTATCGCTTTTTGTTTTTTAATGCATCGAAATGTAAAAATGAGCAGATTTGTAAAATATTTAATTTCTAATAATTTCACAGTTTCACTTGACCGACGCATGAATAACTAACGTGACGAGGCCCAGGGTAATGCTAATTTTACGTAAGGTGGAAGAATACACAACGTGCATACAGGTAGATCTTAAGCATGGCTTTCAAAAGTGCTCATTTTACCTACGTGAATAGCCTGTTAGCTCCCGCGTATAAAAATATTTTAGGTCGCATAGTTTTTGCATCATAGCATACCAAAATAACAAATTTGGTGTTTTCGGAACGTAGAAATAAAATAAACTAAAAGATTTATAGAAAATGAAACAAAAAAAAAAAAGTTGGCTGAAATGTCATGTCTTAATTCTTTTAAAGGTTTGTAAAAAAAAAATACTAGGTTACAAATAAAATCTATGCAAAAATGTCCTTATTTAAGTAATCCTTAAAAACTGCGAAACCATTCCATAATGTGATTTTGAAGATTTATTGACGTAATTCATGGTATTTTATTTCAATGTGAATTATCTCATTTCGGAAAGTGGGTTAGTTCTTATTTTTTGTAAACTAAAGTTGTGATTTTGACAGGTAATTATGCTATAAATATGGCGTCTAAAGTTTTTTCATGCGTCGAAATAGTACTTGTAAGTAACATCTGCAAGTTGTAGCGTATTTCGTACAAAGCGTATTTGGCGAGTAGCACATTTATTACAGTTATTCAAGACAAGTAAATAATAATTGTATGACCTGTATCCAACAATTAGATAACACAAGTTCAGTTGGTCTATGTGTCCCCTCTTACTACTATCCTATTGGTTCATGCTTCGCTGGATACGCCTACTTTTCCGTACAGCGTTCGTTATTAGCCATGTGCCGGTCAATAAAATGCCGATTCAATAGTGCCCCAACGAAATATTCCTTCCTACGTAACGTAACACTAATTCAATCATTTTCGTTCATCTGGATAGTGTAACACTTCCGAGTGCTGCCGACTTATATTTACGTTGCAGTGGAAATTCGCAAATGATCACTTTTGAAAGCCCTGCTTAAGATCTACTTGTATGCACCTTGTGTATTCTTTCGCCTTACGTAAAATTAACGTTAGCGCGTGCCTCATCGCTTCATTCATGCATCGGTCAAGTGAAACTGTGGGATTATTATTAGAAAAGTAAACGTGTTATAAATGTGGTCAATTGTACACTTCGATGCATTAAAAAAACAGAAAGCGAAAGAAATAATAAAAGTAATTATAAATGGTCCCATAACAATTTTTATTGGACGTTTAGACACGGTACTATTTTCCTTCCATCGTTACCAACTTTACTGTGTGCATGTCACTCAGTGCACCCGTTAAAATATATGCAGCTAGGAGCAGTGACTTTTTCCTAAGGTTGATTTCAAAAGTGCTCATTTTATCGGGGATAGCCTTTAACTTTCCCCTGATCGTACCACGCGGAGGTGTGGCCAACTTGGAAACAACCGACGACGTAAATAATAGCAAGCCTGCCCGTTTCAAAGAAGTAAAGTTTCTCGCTTCAGGCTAGTCGAGGAAGACGTCAGTTACGTGTGCCCTCTCCCCTCCTTCCCCCCTGCAGACCCATCCCTTTTTCCTTCCCTGTGTGGAAAAGTTGGGAAGACTAGCGGACCTTTAAATGTAGCCGAGGACAGGGCGCAGAATAAGCAGCCTCTCGGAATTCATCACTTCTCGCGTGGGTGGGGCTTAGCCCCGTCGTTGGGAGGGGACTGTTATCTAGCGTGACCTCGCCAAGGCCTGCCTCTGAGAAATGGTCTCGCGACGACTGGGCTGGAGCGAGATAACGGAAGCCGCTGTTTGGGTTGAAACGTGGAGGAGTCTAGAGGGAAAGACCTCGGCGAGTTGGTTGCCCTGAAGGAATTCCTTTCTGCAGGAACAGTCATCGTCGTCTTCTCCACGGCGTCCTCATTGACCACGCCAGAGTAAGGGGCTCGTTCTGCTGACCGGCACTTCCTTATGCCCGCGATACGTGCTCATGATCCGTACCCCTAGCTCCGAGGGGATGTTTGGGGAGACCTTAATCTTACCTTTAAGGTTGAACTTCCTGCCCGCCAAGACCGATAGCAGTGGGTATTCCCAACCGTGCATACGGCGGAGGGTGCAGCCCGTAAGCCCAGTCGATCTTGTAAAGCGCTGTTTCCGTTACGAACTCTTGTCACGTTGAAGTTTCGATACTTTGCAGCAAAATGGAAACAAATTCAAGTTTTTCAACGGTACTTATGGTTGGGGTGAGTGAGTGCAGAGATTTGGGTGGCCCTTAGCATCGAGGTCTTGAAAACCGATGAGTGTGAGTCACGGTGAGTGTAGAGCAGTGGCGGAATGCAAGACCGGAGGAAACGGGAGAATCCCGAGAAAACCCGCCCACCAACGGCATCATCCGGCACGATTCCCACATGCGAAAATCCGGGATGACCTGGTTTGCCTTGGTGGAAGGCGAATAGCATAACCACTGCACCACTGAGGCCCCCACTTATGGTTAGTATGAATACCTATACCTTCGAATTCTTCCACGTTGTAAACAAACACGCACTGAGAGAAAACCGAACGAAATATTTGTTTGTATAGGGCCAAATATATATTTAGTTGCCCTAACAAAATATGTTTTTGAGCAAACAAAATTTGAAAAGCAACACAATTACTTTTGTTCGTCTAACAAAATATATGGTTGAATAAACAAAATCTCTGTTGGGCCAAACAAAATTAGACTGTTAACTAAATGTTTTGTTGAATCAACTGTATATATTTGTCGAGCAACTCATTTGACTGCCTTCGCTCGAAAATACAGCTCGGGAGTTGGTTACTATCCTAATTGCCACAAAACTACAAATAACGTTGGTTAGTCCATCTATAGATGCTTAACAATTGTATAAACACGTCAGTTAAACAATGCAACAATAAACTGACAAGTAAAGTTGTAAAACTTGAAATATTTGTTTGCACACGTTGCCCAATATTTGTAATATATCTATTTAAAAGCTTTCCGGTGTCATAGGTTGTCACATTAGCTGAGATTACTAAAGTAGCACTCGGACGCAGGTGATCTAGGTTTCGAACTTGTATTTTTTTTTTATATCGGCCCGAACTGTTTAATGTACGTGCAGCTAAACAAATCTTTAGTTGCACCAACCAAATCGTACAGTTTGGGGCAACGAAATGAGAACAACAAAATTATTTGTTTTCAGCAACAAAATATTTTATTTCCCCTATAGAAACAAATCAGTTGGTTTGCACCAAAAAAATCTTGTTTGATTCAACAGAACCCTTTTCTCCGTGCGTAATCAAGTTGTCTTACCGTTATAGGCATATAGGCTGTATTGTATGAGACTGCTTTACCGATACTTGACGTAAGCTTTTGTGTAATTGTGAATCCAAGTCTGCATTATCTTCGTGTGTATTTATGATTTAGGAGCCGCTTTATTTTATATTCGAGTTGTTTGGAGATCTCTCTAAGAAAGCATTAATCTTTTGTGGGTTATAAAATATTGTCGGGACTTAAAGGAAGTCCCGATTTTTTTTTTTTTAACTGCCTTCGTGTAGCATATCAAGAAGTTCGCGGAAATCTAAGTCACTAAGGGCTGTCTACGACAAAGTGAGCACTTTCGAAATCAACCTAAGGAAAAAGTCACTGCTCTTACTTGCATATATTTTCACTTGCGCGCTTAGTGATATACGCCCAGTAAAGTTGGTAACGCTGGAGAGAAAGTAGTTCCATATCTTAAAGTCGAATTGAAAGTGTGAGGTAATTATTTGTGACAAATTAAATTATTTATTTCGCTTTCTGTATTTTTAATGCACCTAAGTGTAAAAATAAGCATATCTGTAAAATATTTACTTTTCTAAAAAAACTCTACAGTTGCCCTTGACCGAAGCATGAATAAGGTGATGAGTCCCATAGCAGTAGTAATTGTACATAAGGCGCGAGAATACACAATGTGCATACAAGTAGATCTTAAGCAGGGTTTTCAAAAGTGCTCATTTTACCGCGAACAGTCTATAACTGGCTAGTCTGTATTGAAAAACGTTTCGTAATAGGGAAGTAGTGTTTCCGCAACATATATTTTTTTTATGATGCGTACTAAATGCTTAATGAGCATGCTGGATTAACAGTGTGTGCAATAAATGAGTGTTAATGTAATGAAACACTTCTGTCCAGGGGCTCATAACACCATAGCATTACCATGTGAACCAACATTCAGGTCCACCATGACAAGCCTTTCACTCTTTTTGAGGTCAGGATAGTTAAACCATTCGTGAGCGTTGTTACGGTGTAACTAAACAAACTGTTATTTTTTTTTTATAGTTCCAACTGCTTGGAATGTAACAGAAGCACTGAAATCAAACAAAGCCAATATCATTAAGCTGTGAGCTCAGACGAGCGATAAATTGATGTATAGAATTTTTTCAACTGATCAGTCACGCTATTTAATATAATTCTCTCGTTTCGGAGAATGTAAGCACATAGGCACAAGGGTTATTTGGTCGACGTTACAGGTGAAATAGTTAGATAAAACATTAATTTGTAGAAATGTACTTTGTAGATTACGACACAAATAAGTATAGGAAAAATATTTAGCGTGAACAATTATGTACAAAGTAGTTTTGACGCCCTTCTCTAAATTAAAAATAATAACATTCTTGGAAAAAACTAATGTTTTATTGATAGTGTAATCACTGCATTGCGCTTAAAAACCTCGCACAACGTTAATTTTATTTTATACAAATTTTTTAAAATTAGTTTTGTTTTTAGCTTAAAGTTGCACTTACATAATAATTCTGAATATCTTATTCCAGCGCGAATGTCTACACAGTGTAGTAATTTATTTGTAGGAATCTGTTGTTGAATGTTATTTATTACAATAATATGATATCGAGGCAGTGCACTAATCATTAAACACATCGTGTAATGTGTGCCTTTCTAAATCTGCATAGACCACACCATTAATCACTACTGTATTGAAATCCATATCAAGTAGTAATTAATGGTGTGTAATCTATGCAATTGTGTACATAAGGGTTTGCGTGTAATAAGCATGTACGTGACGTATTGGTTTATCGGTATACGAACATACTGAAACACAAGAGATATCAGCCTCATTATTTTATTAGAAAATATATTGAAAACTTTTAACTGCCATAAGGTTTGTATAATTTTTAATTTGATTTGTAGTGTTCCATAAATCCTGGATGCATATAATATACACACACACATATGTGTTTCCGAAAGAAACAAAATTATCACTGAGTTACCTTTTAAAACTGCAACAGTACCTATTGCTGTATTTATGGTAAAGTATATGAAGTCTTTAACTATTATCATTATGTTATTGTGCTTGTAAGATGAGCGAACGTTTAACAAAAGATTTATGAAATTCATCCAGTAATTACTTTCAGCACCATTGCATTCTTTTACTTCCGCGCGTTTTATTTGAGCAGCAAGTGTGGTGTTTGCATTTCATGTGTATCTTCAAGAAAAATACACATTGTAGGAATTTGTCATGGCCGCCTCCATAACTCATCGCTCCGTCTTTTATTCAGCTACATTTATTGTGCAGTTTCCATACAGAAAGTATCTAACGCCTCCAGTCTTCCTAGACAGTTCTAGTTCAGGGACTTGGGCCGAATTAGCGTCGGAACTTTGATAAGGACGTCTGCACAATTCCACGACAAAAAAAAAGTTCAAGCATATTGTCGATTTCATCGACAAAATTGTTGCTCGCAGACAAACCGCTTAACGATCTACATCGCCGCATAATTTGTAAACTAGCAGTGGCGAATTATAGTCACGCTCTTACTATAAGACGTCCAGTTAAAATGTAGTGTCAGCAGGGGAAATAAAAATCAAAATGGTAAAAAGGAAAAAAATGAATAGTAATAACGGGTGCGATAGCTTTAGACACTGCCTTGAATCCGTAACCACATGCAAATCGTGAGTCATTTATTCGTTTCGGAAACACAGTCACAGACCAAACCGTGGCTGGAGAGGACGAGAATTAATACAGACGTCTAGGAAATATAATAAGGACGAAAGACATTATTACTCTGAAATGAAAGAGGCGGGCCGATCGCAGAACATGGCCTTAAAGGACGAGCTACTAAAAGTTACGACGTTCAGCTCAAGTCGGACCCTCGTGACGAAGCGATGACGAACGAAGAGGTCCCTGTACTTCGTAGCACCATGTACAGCAACCTATTTCTCCACCGCTTTCATTCCTTCGTGTGAAAAACAACGCTTAAGGGTGTCGGACCCCAGAAATGTATTATTTTATAACTCTAACAAACATTGTTCGACTCATACGTATTGCATGTAGTTATATTTTCCTCGGATAAAAAAATTGCTCTTTATATTTTTTTGAAGCATTTGATGTCAAGTACAAAATTATTCTGTTTTCTTCCTGCCGTAATAACAAATGAAAAGCTGTACAGATGAAAAAATTTACAACATAACTTATGCCGTAAGCTTCATCTTGGCAATATGTAATCACCAAATAACAATACATACGTATGAAAATGTTTTTAATATGCAGGCATTTATTTATATTTCAACTTCTTCATTCATATTGCATGGCTTTCTATTTGGTGATTCCATATGTGTCACGTGGTATCCTATCGGATTACTTTGCTTCGCAAATGTTTTGATCTGTACAACTATGTTATAGACTCTTCGTGGTAAAATGAGCACTTTTGAAAGCCCTGCTTAAGATATACTTGTAAACACGTTGTGTATTCCTCCGCCTTATGTAAAACTGGAATTGCAATGGGCCTCGTCACTTTATTCCTGCGTCGGTCAAATGAAACTGTGAAATTATTAAGAAACTAAATACTTTTCAATTCTGCTCATTTTTACACTTCGTTGCATTAAAACAACAGACTGTGAAATAATTAATTTCAAGTTATCACAAATGGCTACGAACCACTTTTTATTCGACGTTAAGATATTGATCTACTTTCCAACCATCGTTACCAACTTTACTGGGCGAATGTTACTCAGCGCGCCCATTAAAATATATGCATGCAATAGCAGTGACTTTTTTCTATGGTTCATTTCTAAAGTGCTCACTTTATTATGAACAGTCTTTAGTAAGTATTTGTTATTACAGCTGCAACAAAACAGAATTTTGTATTTGACATCAAATTATTAAAAAAAATTTAAAATATATTTTTATTATTCCAGGAAAATGTCATCACATACAATGCGTACGAGTTGAACAATGTTTGGTACAAATATAAAATTATTAATTTTTGTGGTCTGACACCCTTAAGTTTTTCCGACGGGGCCGCAACATTTAAATCTCTGCGTTGTTATTAAAAAAAGACTCCTCTTGGAGCCGCAGCAGATCCCCTCTACTACCCGGTCTACCAAAAACTGTCTTGAACAGAGATTCTAAGATCCTCGTTCCAACATGATCTTCAGTTGGATCTGAGTTCCAGTGTATAAGAGTTGCACCAACGAGACTGGCTGAGTTCAGATCGTAAACGTGATCTCGAATCGGGGTGAAACACTGTGATCGGCATAAGTCATGGCAACTATTAAATTTTGTCACGAACTGTTATCGGGTGCACGTAATGGTATGTGTCGCGGGGAAGACAGGCGGTCCTAGTACTCGTTGACACTGTCAAATGGCGCAGGGTTGGTCTGTATGAGCGCAGAGAGCAATGTGAAACCAGTTGTCCGGTGGCCGCTGTGCCTGATGGATGTAATCCGTGTTGAGCAGATGGTATTCGGCGCCTCCCACATCGGTGGCAGCGTGTTGTGAACGTTGCAGGGGAATACTTTGTGGGCCTTTAGAACGGGCATGTGTGCTGCAATGAATGTGCAACATGGCACTTGTACTGTCATGTAATCTACCTTACTAAATCTGTGGAAAAAAAAAAAAACATTGTTGGCGTGTTCTTTGTTGTCCATACACGTAGTGCTTACCCTGTCCTGTCATGTGTCTGTTTCACATTATCCACACGCGCCGGTATTCTCACACTACAACATAGTTGCCATGACTTATGCCCCAACCTTTGTATTAGTTTTGAATTGTATACGAAATGAAAGGTTTATATATACATATATATTATTAGCAGCAATTTATAACTGTATTATCTGGTCGAATGCGCTGCGAAAATATCCAGACAACTATAACGTAAAAATAAGTAAGCACTGTAAGAAATCAGTATTTCAAAATATGTGTACACGATTACGAAAAAGCATAATACGCTATTGCTTGTGAAAATTGCCATACCCTGAAAGAATGGTCCGAATCAATCGAAACTCAGAGGATGTGTAGAACAGTGTACCAGCACTAAGTGAATAAAGTTGCAAAGAGACGACGTACACGTAGGCCCAGCAGCGCCCTCTCATGGTGACCGGAAAGGTCGGTGTTACACAAAACTCAGTTAGTGAAGAGCCGTCAAAAGAAGTGAAAGCAACTGCCAGTGTTCCTCGTCGACGTCAAATTACGCCATATCAGCACGCGAGTGAGGCCGAACGGGGCTGAATGTTTGGTCTCAGGGAAACGGGTTTGTCATACCGTCACACTTCGGCTCGTACATGGCATGCTGTTACGACAGTGATGCGTGTGGCGAACCAGTGGATAGAAAACGGTCGTACGCAGCGACGAGCGGGTACTGGACCACGCAATGTGACCACATAACGGGATGACCGCCATCTTGTCCTCATGGCCGTAACGGACCGTACAGCCTCGTCAACGGTGTTGACTCTACACTGGAGCACAGCAACAGGCGTGAACATGTATGCGTCGATGGTTCAACGTCGTCTGCTGCTGGGCTGGACTGGTGGTACGCATGCTATTGCGTCGGCTTACATTGTCCAGAAACCACAAATACCTCCGACTGCAATGGGCGCGTAAACGCCGTCGCTGGCCTTCTGAGTGGCAAAATGTGGTATTTTCGGACGAGTCCCATTTCAACCTGTCCTACATTAATGGCCGCATACGTGTCAGACGCTACCGTGGTGACCACGCTCTGGCAGTCTGCGTTGCGGAGCGGCATAGCGGATAAACGCCAAGTGTGATGATGAGGGGCGCCATTGGATACAACACGCAATCTCGACTCCTATGTATTGAGGGCAATCTGAACAGCAACCGCTACATCAGGGAGGTTTTAGAGCCCGAGGTACTGTCCCTACTTCGCCATATTTTAGCAGGACAACGCCCGGCCGCATGTGGCGAGGAATGTGCAAGCCTTCTTCAATGAACGACCGGCAACACTGCTTTCCTGGCCTGCACGTTCGCCTGACATGTCGCCTATCGAACATGTCTGGGATGTTGGTCAGCGACTGGTTCGTCATGATCCTCCAGCAACCACTGTTGATGCGTTTTGGATTCGCATACAATCCGCTTGGAGGGAGATTCCCCAGGAACATATCAAGGTCCTCTTTGATTTCATACTACCACGTCTAGGGGTTCTGATTGCAGCACGTGGGGGCTTCACGCCGTACTGAATTCTCAAGGACAGAGATCATGTAGAGTTCTGTAATCCTAATCAATTGTGTATTGTTATGCACATAATCTGTGGTATAATGCTTATTTCAATCACATGTATACTTCTTTGTGTTGCATTTTTCACAAACGTTAGTTTTACATCATGCACAAGAAAATGTTTGTACACTTTATACAAGACAGTTCACAATGCCATTTCGGTGTTTGGTTGGAAGCTCTGTTAACTACCGCAATTACTTGTTTTTTTAATACCAATATTCTGAAGTGAGTAGTTGGAAACCAACTCGATGTTATGTTTTTTTTTCTGTGTAAAGTAATTTCAGTGTAGTATGAATTTTGCAGAATAATTTTTAACGTGTTATAATTCTGTTCTATGTATTGAAACACAACAATTGGTTAGTGCCTTCTGTCAGCTTATTTCCAAACTACACTATTTTAATCAATTTTTGAGTAAAGTAAGCATTTGTATTTGCAGAACTGTTTTTATTAATAGCTTACATTTATTTAACCTTCGTTGACTGTATACTAGTATATGTTGGTAGTCCTTGAAATTATTGGTATAAAAATTGGGAAAATTCAAAATCTGCTCTTTCGTAAAGTAAACATTTCATCGTGCACTGAACTTCGGTATGGCGTGTGCGGAAAACGACATTTTTTGATTATCTGTTTCACTGTTCAATTTTCCTTGCTGTCTTTTCGGAGAGATAGGCGTAAATTTCGTTATCTCATTGCATAATATCAATATATTTTAATTAAAGAAATGTATTACATTTGAAGCTCATGTTATATGTATCTCAATATTAAAATACGACTTTAACCAACAACTAAATCAATTTTACTCATACAGTTTAAATATTATAAAGTTTTTTTATAAATAAATTTATTTAATGTTCTCTTAGACTACTATGATCTTAGATCATGCCTTTGAAGTACCATATTCGGTGGTTCGTAATGAAATTCGTCCCAATCACCAGTCATGCGCTCAACTCGAATGATCATCTGTGACGACTTTTGATCAAGTTTTAGGGAGTGAGTGAAGAGATTTGAGTGGCTCCCAACAGCGAAAGGGCGGGGAAACAGGAGATCTCCGAGAAAACCCGCCGATCAGCGGCATCGTCCAGCACGATTCTCACATGTGAAAACCCGAGATTGATCCGACCGGGGATTGAAGCCGGTTCGCCAGGTTTGGAGGCGAGCAGGCTAACCGCTCAGACATCGCGGCTGCATCAAGTTCGAATATGATCTCGGATCAAATACTGAGCTTCAATGGTGCAATCGTCCATAAGCGTCTTCGGTGTTTGTGGTCGCTCTTAACAATATTAAACGATACCACATTACGTACAAGCGTTGTGCGAGGCCTGTTATAGCAGGTAGTGCGGCAGCTGTCACAACATTCGTCGCTTTGTAATAGGACATATCTTATTTTCCGTGGCAGGTTCCATACCAGCTTTCGTACCTGGTTTTTTACATTGCAGTTCCTGAGTGTATGTGGCGCTACCTTTGGTCACTTGTTAACGAATTAATGATGGGAGTAAAAAAAAGGTTATACGTCCATGAGGTTAAAACTTTCTTCAATGGTTTTAAAATAGGATAAAGTCAATAATATTTACAATGACAACCTTTAATTACTCTTCGAAATCGTAATAATGCTGTAAAACACGGCCCAAATAATATAACATGTAATAAGAGTTTTTTTCTTTCGAATTTGGATATTTGAAATTTGGGAAGTATGACAGAAAATATAATTAAATTTCGACTTTACACTCACGTGTTGATGGGGCGGGCCTATGATGGTTGCACCCAACCCCTAGCATGGAGAAATTTCTTATCACCTAATAGGTTTTTATATGTTTCGGAGTCTTTAATAATCAGGAAATATACAATGTGTGCAATTGTATGACATAAAAAATGTACTTCATTTGTTATTTGTCGTAAAGCCTGGAACGAATATTTTCACCAACCCCTTTCTCGCATTGTTTCTGCATGGACGACACGAATAACTGGTTGTAATTATCTTATACGCACCCCGCGGTGGCAGGTGGATTCTAAAGCGCCGTGAGTGAACGTTACAGGAATGGACGAGTGGTGATTTGAGTTTCGATATCCTTGCATGAATCATGATTTCCGAACATCATTTCTGTAGTTGACTTGTTTGGTGATCGCTATAGTTGAGAAGCTGGACAATTTATCCATTGGTCAAGACGCTTGACTGGTGGAACGATACCCAGTTTAGAATCCCGGCAGAACCGGCTTCTCGGTATTGAAAATGACATTCCCTTGTCGAAGAGAGGTTATTCGGGAGGCTGAAGGCAAGGTAAACGACCTCCGAATCCACCCGTATAGCGCGTTTTGGGCTTCCAGTTATCCTTCCGGCATACCACTGTCATAATGACGACTTCCCATCACCTTTAGTATTCCCCTTCCACAACGGTGGTTCTAGAACCAAGTTGAGATCGGAAGAAGACGTTCGAAACCTTGCGTCTTCAGTTTACTCCGGACAGGCTCCTCCCACCGCACGTTCCTGACAAAGAACAACCTTCAATTTTTTTAACAAGGAGCAGAATTCTGGGAATTCTCTCGCGTGCATCTCTTCAAGGACCTTCGACGGATATCGACAGATATATCTGAAAAGCATTGCGCAAGCGCTTTAGCGTTTCTCCGAGGCGTTCCTCGTCCCCAATTCCTACAGCTGTCACTTTGCCTATCTTCGTGCCGCCTGCTACCCCCTCGCCCCCCCCCCCCCCACGAGAAACACTCAATCTAGTGCTGCCTCCTTCAAATCTCGACTTTCGCGGTGTCTTCACACATTTTGAATCAAACCTTTGAAAAATCACCCCATTGATGTGTTTGGTGGTTTTCTAAATTTCCCATGTATCACAAGCATTTTATTCTTGTGTTAACATAAAATTGTCTTAGTTTTTGTAAATTAAATTTTACATGCATGTTATCTATAAATTATATTTAAATTATAATCCCTATGAATGAAAACAATGAGAAAGTAGATGGGTTAGTAATGCCTAGTAAGAAATAGTTCCAGTGCTATATATTATTACACTGAGAGCGCACGAACACGGTGCGTTTTCCATTTGGTGTAATCTCCCAGACTTGATGAAGCTTTGTTTAACACCACGAGGCGGAGGAATATCCTGAAAGTAGAACCTTAGCAGGGCTTCGGAAAAGTTGTAAGTAACAGTGAAGGGACTCTAATAGGAATTTATTCGTGGGCTCAGTGGTAACTCTCGGTCATCGCCCTTTTACGTCGATGGGTTTAAATGCAAAAGCTTTGCTGTGTCAGCTGCGCACTGGAGAACGACCTTTTTTTTTCTCGTCCCACGCGATCATTTTGGTTCATATAAATGAAAATCCTCGCCGCGGTGTGGATTTGGCGTCACTGATAAAGTGTCGCAGATAATGGCCTTTGTTGAAATGTTGGCGGTTGTTTTTACCCGTTAAACGAAGTTATTCTGCACATTGAAGTATCGGGTTACATAAATATGCATTCTAGGAAAATATTTTATTCATGTTGTTTACCATTTTTGTTAGCTTTGGCAGTTTTTAAGCAATGTTTTGGTACAAATAAGCCGATTTTAGCATATTTGTATTAATTATTGTTACTCGCTGGTTACTCGCTGGCTCTTCAATCCCAAATGTTTTATTGTTTTGTTTTATTTTTGATGGAAGTTATATTTTAACTACCATAATTGTTACCTTTGAAAGATTTATACTCCAAAATTCAAAGTATGAAGCTAATAATTGTTCTTATTAAATAATTATAAATAATCGCGAAATAATTCATAAAAAAATTTAACACGCACTGTGTTTACACTAGCTGTATAATACGATCCATAATAGTTCATACCACAAATATCATGTGAGTTTAATAATATTAAGTTCTTACATTAGGACAATTCCTTAAATAAATAAACTTTATAACCTCATGATAAAATTTTTGTTTGTGTTTTTAACATAAAAAAAAGCTAACGAATTATGTGTACTTGGCACATACTTTTATCATTATAATTGTACCAAAAAACGAGGGTCTTCTATGTGGAACCATGTGGAATGCGTTTCTACCTTTACGGATAAGATTTAATTATATTCGTGATACATCAGACAGTATTCTGATAGAGAGCAAAAAAGCAAAGTTAATTTTCGAAACCAAATTAATGTAGCTATGTTAAACTCATATTTATATCTGGTGCCAAACAAGTTTCAAAATTGTTAATAGCAATTTCTTTGGCTGTAGTTCAAACTGGTTATTGATTTTACAAGGAAAACACGTAAAGAAACTCTTTCGAAGTTTATTGTGGGTTGCCTGTAGTTTAATTTGCACTTTTACTTTAAAATTCAAGTATAAACCAGCCGCAGAAACAAGCCCTAGTAAGAAAGGTTTTCGACTTAAAAGAAGATACTTTACAGAATACCTTATACTATAAATAAACAATCTAGCCCAAAATAAAACTGTGTTTAAACTATTTTAGTAAATTTCTTTGGCACAAAATTTAAAGGTATGACCCTCGTAACTACGCTAAAAGACAATAAAACTTATATTTTCTGTTTATTTCGACAACCTATAGGGAAAAAAGTGGTCACAGAAAAACCCTTAAATGTTAAGTAAAGGCGTCTAATTTCCCAAATATATGTTTGTTTTCTGTATTTTAATTGATTTTATATTTTCGACATATGATATGAAACAGTAGACTGATAAAGGTATAGGGACGTATCAAGTAAATTTACAAAACTTACAAAGGGATACATGAAAGTTTTGGATTTATATAATTATTTTGCCAAGCAAATTTCAAAATTGTATACGAATATTATGTTTCACTAGAATTATAAACAATTATCTATGTTACTAATACAAAAGTAAGGTTCACAATAATTCATTCTGTTGTTTGCACATAGTTTTGTTGTAAGTTTTACGATAAAATTAAAATGAAATTAGCCAGGAGTTAAACCATAATACTGAGACCTAATCGAGGGGTGAAAATAAACTTTACGGCACTCCTACGACCTAAAGAAAATCTATGTAAGCAGAAATGTATAAGAATTTATTGAAGTAATCATAAAAGTTTTTAGTGCACTATTTAAAGTGATAATCTTCATAACTGCTCTCAGCAATATAGTAAAATTTTTTTTATTAATTTGATATTATTATATTTAAATTCCCATTTATATCAGGCCAAGAAACCTTGGAATGACATTGATTCATAAAACAATATTTGGGTGTGACTGTGCCCGTGTCATGTCCGTGAGTTTTGCGTGTAAACGTCAGCGTTAATGAATAATATTGTATTTTTAGATATAGAAATCATGTGAAAGTATAGGCTTTTTACGGCAAAATTAGCATTTTTGAAAGCCCTGCTTAAGATCTACTTGTATACCTACACGTTGTGTATTCTTCCGCCTTGTGTAAAGTTAACATTGCCACGGGCTTCTTCACTGTATTCATTCGTAGGTCACATGAAACTGTGGAATTATTAAGAAATTAAATACTTCACAAATATGCTCAATTTTACACTTCGATGATTATAAAAAACAGAAAGTGAAAGAAATAATTTTAAGATATCGCAAATTATTACCAGACACTTTTAATTCGACGTTAAGTTTATGGAACTACTTCCTATTCATCGTTACCAATTTTACTGGCCGAATGTCACTCAGGGTGCCCATTGAAATATATGCATGCAGGGGCAGTGACATTTTTCTAGAGTTCACTTCTAAAGTGCTCACTTTACCGTGAACAGCCTTTAACGAAATGTATACTCGACTTGCACGGCTTAAATTGACGGATATAGACGAGAGATTTGGTTTGGCACAAAAATAATCACGCTAGCACGCTGGAGTCATGAGATATACTGTACTACCAGGAAATTTTCGCACACGCCCTAAATTGCCGGTAGTCGCCGCTGGTTCCCACCTTGCGGCTGGCGCATGCGTGGAACGAACTCAAGGTCATATGCTCGTATCGTATTCGTATGCCCGATCGAATGAGAAACATTTTTTTTCCTATCGAGGTACTTATCACGAAGCTATAGGATAACCCTGCAAACTTTATAAAGGCTGTTCACGATAAAGTGAGCACTTTTGAAATCGACATTAGGAAAATGTCACTGCCATTGCCAGCATATATTTTAATGGGAGTCTTGAGTGGCATGCGCCCAGTAAAGTTGGTGACGATGGACGGGAAAGTAGTCTCATATGTTAACGTCAAATAAAATGTGTTAGGTAATAATTTGTGACAACTAAATTATTTCTTTAGTATTCGGGCTTTTATATGCGTCGACGTATAAAATTGAGCAGATTTGTATAATATTTACTTTCATAATAATTTCACAGTTTCGCTGGACCGATGCATGAATAAAGTGATGAGGCCTATGGCAATGTTAATTTTACATAAGGCGGAAAAATACACAACGTGCACACAATTAGATCTTAAGCAGGGCATTCATAAGTGCTCATTTTACAGTGAACCGCCTATATCGCTGTTTCCGTGCCCCGTGGTTTCAGCATGAAGGTTCCCTGGCACATCGTACACGTATCGTTCGCACCTACCTCAACAACAGATCAACAGATTCCATGATCGATGGATGGGCAACGGTGGCCCCTTTGTCTGGCCTGCGCGGTCACCCGACCTGAATCCGTTAAGAGTTTTTTCTTCTGGCGACTCATGCGGAGCCTTGTGCGTGAGACCTGGTGGAGTCAGAAGAAGATATTGCCGGGCGGATCGTCACAGCTGCTGGCAACATTTCCCGACAATGCATGGTGCGTCGTTGCTAAATCTGTGTATACCACGGAGGCCGTCGCATCAAGCCTTTTTTTTTTTGGTAGGTGTGTGTAATGATTTAATAAAATATAAGTACACACACTTCGTGTACGTTTTTCATCGACCCCTTCATAACTTCTCCGTATGTTGCCTGGCTTGTTGCATACCCGCACAGGCGTTGAGTAAAGGTATTTCACTCCCTCCGATATTTAGGTCGCTGTTTTTTGGAGATCAGTGTGCCGGAGGGTGTGTTACTAAAGGTAACCTTTTTATTTCATTGATTTACATATGCTTTTTCATAAACAATCATCAAGCTTTGATACAACCTTACGATTACGAAATTCCATGCGATCGGAATTTAACAACTACAATTTCTTGATGAAGAGAGATGATAGTTATCAAACTAACGTGGTGGAGCCTGAGTTCTTCTACCGACCAAATCGTATCCAGAACGTTGTTGTTTTATCTCAAGAGGTTTCTGATATTTTTAATTAAAACCATTCTCAAAATCCAATTTCATGTGCTCGTACCTCCCGTAATATGCGCCTGCCTAATTTTGTATTGGGAATCTCTCTACTAAGTTTGTCGGTTGAATTTTAATTCATCCTGTATGTGATATTTAATGAGTTTTTGTAGCACACCGCTGGAATAATTCTATACACGAATGCCGCATGAAGAACGCTCCTTAAAGGACACATTCGGTTGCACGCTTCTGAAGGAGCGGTACGTATGCGCCTTTTATCCCTGGTGATTGATATGAAATTAGATGGAATAAAAAAAAAGGTAAATAGGAAGGGGCTCGAAAAAACTTACAGGTACTCGGTATGGCTATAAAGTTCTCCCAAAAGCGAATGTTGTGACTTGGATATTCCGGCGTTCAAATCCATTTCGCTGGGTTAAGAATACAGCATGCTTATAGAATGCCCCCCCCCCCCCCCGAGACACAGTAGTAGCACAGTTACGATCCTTTCACAATTCTGCGGGAACTGACACCATGAATTTTCGTTTGTACGTTAAATTTACCTAAAAATTTGCTCTGTGTCATCTAAAACCGTATGTTTGTATCAAGAAGTTTCCTGTTTGGGAGCGCTCGACGTTCTATAGATTACGACATGTCATTTGCAGTTCGAGATTTGGTAGTACTCAATTTCCCTTACCGGAACAGTGACGCATGACTGGTTACCCGAAATAAAAAATAGCTGTTCCCGAATTCGGCATAGAACCAGTAATCTGTGAAGTTTTAGTCTAGCGTATTCAACTGTTGTTGCAAGTAAGTCGGTATCAGATGTTATGCCGATCCGAAGATATTAAGGACACTTGCATAATTATTAGCATGTAATGCAAGGCAGGCACGAAACAGTTGTACAGAGCACTCTCGAAGTCATATTTGTTTCTACTACTGTCTTTTTTTGGTCAGAACCATACATATTCGATTACTCAAGCAGTGAGCGATTGCCAGTTGCTAGTCGCCTTTATTGACGTGAAAAGTTTAAACAGTGCCTGAATTGCTTTCAGTACTGTGGTAAATGTTGCTTGTGAACTTAATTTTACCACGCGAATTTAGGTTTTGCGCAGTCCTTGCGTAAACCAGCGTTCGTATAATTTATCGTCAAGGTTAGGAAAATGTTCATATTTGCTATACTCCTAGTGTTGAAAAATCCAAGCCATATTAAAATCGTCTCTCATTACACGGTATTATTCGCATTACGTTGAAATCGGGCTGCACTCAATAAACAGCTATAGTCCATTTGCGGTTTCTTCACACTTTTTGTATCAAACCTTTGAAAATCACCCCATGTATAACGAGTTTTTAGTTATTTCCTAAATATGTCACGTGTTACAAGCCTTTTATAATTGTGTTAACATAAAAGTGTATTATTTTTTGTTAAATTGAGCTTTCACTTATATTTTATCTATAGATTATCATATTGAATTTATAATTAATATGTATAAAAACAGGGAGAAAATAGGTATGTTGGTAATGCTTTAATACTTAGTAAGATAGAATGCTTAGGGAAAGTTTTACTACAATAAGTGCGCAAGAATACGGTGAGCTGTCCCTTTGGTGTAATTCTCTAGACTCGGTTAAACTTTGTTTGAATGAAGCGGAAGAATATCCTGGAAGTAGAACTTCAGCAGGGCTTCAGAAAAGTTGGATGTAACCGTGAGTTGCCTATACCGGGTTTTTCAACGGCTATCTAGTGTCTCGTTTCACTCCGGCCGACGCCCAAGCACGTGACGTATCTCCCCGTCGCGTTGCACGCGCAGCCGGAACAGCGCACTTCCCGGAATTGAAACTGATTTTAATATCCCCTGTTGCGCTTGTATCCTGGAGCCGAGAGGCCTCTCATAGTGTGGATCGAGCCAGTCCCCACCTGTTTGATTAATTCCGTGATTGTTTGCGGTGGCCGGAGGTCGAAGGGCGCACGAGAGAGAGAGAGATAGATAGAGAGAGAGAGAGAGAGAGAGAGAGAGAGAGAGAGAGAGAGAGAGAGTGTGTGTGTGTGTGTGTGTGTGTGTGTGTGTGTGTGTGTGTGGAAGCGTAGGGGAAAGGTGATCCCGATCATTGACCGTCGATCAAGTGGGAAAGTGAAGAGGCCGGACAAAGCACCCGCCCCCCTTTTCCGACGGTGCAGCGAAATAAACTGAATTACTCTTTTGTGTTATGATGCGGTGGATGACACTCGTAGAATTCAATTAGCCGCTGGGGCTCGCTCGCATAGGAACAAAGTGATAGACCGCCACCCCCCCACCCCCAACCCCTCCTCCACCGGTCCCCTGGGACCCCTGCATCATCGTCCCGTGAAGTGGCGGATAATTCGAGCAGTTTATTACTTTGCCTGCCGGTCGTTAAGCGGTTCCAGAACCGTCGGCTGATGAAAAATCCGTAATGCTATTACACGCGATCGCGGCGAACCGCTTTCCGCCCACTTCTTAGCAATATCGGCATGTTAACTCCCCGTTGTGGTGCTGCAGCCGTGGTACCGGTTCTGTTACCCGAAATGATGGGGCTTACGTCTGTCAAGAGATCTGGTCCAAAGTTAAGTAGTGGGAGATATGGAAAAGCTGTGCCTACCCAAGCAGTTATTTGTTTAGTTTATTTCTGTTAAAGCTGGCATTGTTATTTTTTGTTCTAGACGTGCAATCCTCGGTTACTCTTGTAAGTGCTAGATGCTTGGCGCATTAGGTATCTTGCTGCATTCTCATCGACATTAAGGTTAATTTTCTGATGGTACTAAACGATTTTAGGAGATTGTTTTTTTTTTTCGGTCTACTATGCAAATATTTAATTATATTTTTCCCTTATAAACTTTCCTTTTTAATTCTTACACCCATTTACATTAAAATCCATACAAGTGAACTGTGTTCGTGTTCACTTCCACATGCTTTTCATTTGCCCTTGATCCCGTCATTACCTACTCTTACCCGCTACCCCTTGACACCGTTGTGAGGAAGTGTGCAGTCCTTAATTTGAACATTTTCATTCGTTGATAATTTGACAGTCACGCAGAATTATTTATTGCGTATCAGTTTTCCATGTTTCGCTTACAAACTACAGTATCCAAAAATTAAATGGCGGGAACGAGCAGTTTTGGCGATGAATAGATTGTATAAAAAGTTGACTACCAAAAAACGCGATGTAAGTTGAATGAGGAAAACGTATGCATTCTTCACATAAATTTTTGCTCGGGACAGAGACACAATGACGTCACGACTTCAGTACACTTTCGAAATAAACGAAGAATAAAGGCTATTTTGCAGGTAGGTCAACTAGTGTAGTTACCATACAACGCCAAAATTGGGGACACTTTCCTTTACAAATATTTTACAATAATTCTGTCCTGGAATGTATTCATGTTTGTTATATTTCACAGAAACCATTTGATTTGTTTGAACAAAGTTTGATGAGGGGACAGTACATTATAAAATAATTTGATTAATTTCGTAGTAACATTTTCCATTTGTCATTTTTGAAAGCGTCACATGAAAAATAGCACTAATGTTATAGGTAATATTCTACCAATTCCCGCCCAATTTGGTACACGCGTTGTTATACTTAAGCATCTAGTATATAGGTGTAGGAAACAGAAATTCAACAGGCATTGTAAATCGTAGCTCTATTTGTCTTATTCTTGCCTCTCTAGTGCAGTGACTAGCAGCGCGGTTGCCTCTGGCGCAAAGGATGTGTATTGGATTTCCGGTGTTTACCTTTGCAATTGTCCAAGTGATTGGTGGGTCTGGCGGAAGGCGATGCCAAACCATCGAATTATTAACACGCTGAAGTCTGCATACACTTACTGGCACTTAGGACAAATTATACATGAGTCACCTATATCCACTACTGCAAGAACACCGGTTCTGTTGGTGTCTGTTCAAACTCACCATCGCCATAGTGGTCCATACCACAACGAACAATGCGCTGTAGTTTACAGCGTTCATTATTGGTCGTTCATCATGCAATGATGATCCGAGCTGGTATTGAACCCATCAAATCTCCGTTATCGTATGGAAGGATTTACAATCAATTACGTCCCTTTGAGTGGCTATAAGAGACATTCTTTCGTTAGCAATATCATTGTTACTGCGCTGTCGTGTTCTTGTGAGGTCATCTTGAACACTAGCCGAACAAATACTGCACAGTCATGCGAGTTTTATTCTAAAAAACAAAAATTTTTCGAATTAGCTCTGCTCGAGCTACACTCGAGCATAGTCTACGACGTGTTAACCAGCGTAGTTACTGTGAACGCTCAGCAGCTTCCATCACCGCGGCTCAGAATAGATGAGTGAAAATATTTGGACGGCTCTTAACATCGAGGTATTGAGAGCCGATAAGTATGATTGAGATGAGTATGGAGCAGCGCCGGAATGAAAGGGCGAGGGAAACGGGAGATCCCCGAGAAAACCCGCGGACTAACGGCATCGTCCGGCACGATTCCCACATGTGAAAATTCGGACTGAGCCGACTGTGGATTGAACCCGGATCGCGTTGCTCAGAGGCGAACAGGCTGACCGCTCAACCACCGTGGCGCCCAGAAAAACTCTCATCACTGGCCTGCAAAATGTAGGAACTTCGTTCGCCAACCAGCACCTGGTGACTTAGGCCGTGTCTCAGTTGGCGCAGAGAGCGCTCTCTAGTGTTCTCGCTCTCGTGGCAATACACTCTGGTCTTCCCAGTTTGTCGGAGAGATCGCGAAAGAGCGGTAGCACGGAGAGAGCACGAAGTTATATACTCTCTGGCGCTCTCTCACTTTCTCTGACAACCCGTCATATTTGTTCACATTTTTTCAGTGTTATAATAAGGTTATAGTAGCGTTCTGGGCCAAAAACACGTAGCATTTTAACTTTAAGTGAATAATTTAATCTGTTTTAGTCATCGAAGTAACTTACGTAACACGTATTTATAAAAATATAAATAACGATTTCTTACAAAGCCTTGTATTTTTTGTCGATTTTCTCCGACATAACGGTAATATATTAAACAAAAATATTAGTATTTTACGTGCTAACAATTATTCCGGTAGTACTATAATTATTTGTGATATGTGATATTTGTGATTACTTCCAGTAGCTATGGCCGTGATTTCGCGCCCTTTGGCATCAGCTGTCTGCGTGACGTCCGAGATAAAGAGAGAGAGCAATTGTCTCATTTTCACTGAATGAGAGCGTGAAGAGCGCGAAGCAGTGCTCTCGCCAAGTTATGCGAAAGAGAGCTCTCTCGAAAGAGTATTCTTTAAATTGAGACACGGCCTTATTCGCAGAAGGCAGCCAAGCGTAGTGCCATTAGGAAGAATTTTTAACCGTAGATCGAATAAGCGTTTCCGAATTATTTTTTCGTAAATAATATGCAGGCGGAGTTTGTCGTTGTTGTGAGGGAATTTTTCGCTGTAGTCATATTTACTATTAATAGTTCTTTAAATACTCATTTAACTTTTTAAGAAACATATTTTTTATATTTTAGGATAATTATTCTATGCAGCTAAACTAAATTATTAAGACTAGCTATTTTTACATTTTTACTGCCCTAATGAGTGAGTGAAGAGATTTGGGCGGCTCTTAACATCGAGGTCTTGAGAGCAGATACTTCCGCAGTAAATATCTTCGAATCCCAGATATGTTGGTCATTATTTTAAAAAATGTTTTTTTTCGATATACATTCATAATTTTCTGCTGGTGCACATGAACTCGTCACAACCGGACCAAACCGGTACAGCTCAGAAGAGTTGCAGTTGCTATCGAGCAGCAATTGTGCCATTCGAACTGTCGGTTCTAACATTTGTAGCTACACACTTGCTGAGCCTGCGCTGACGTTTGCATGACGCTGTGGCACTTCCATTACCGAATGGAAATTCTGAACTCCTGTTGTTAATTAACACGTGTCATATTGCTGGACCGGCCACGAAGTGGGACGATTGCAGATCTCTGCTCAGTTGTCAGCTCGGTTGTGTGTTAAATACAGCGTGAAACACATCCAATGCAGAATGTTGGGAAACGCATAAAAGGTGTCATAATTACACAAAAAAAAGTAAAGCATTTGGACAAGTAAATCTTTAAAATGATGAAATATAAATTTGTAGATAAGTTTACTGGATAATTATTGTTTCAAAAACTCGTGTCTTGAGAAAGAAATACTATTTTTTATCTGGCAGATGTCCCCTGAAAGTCAGATGCCCGAAACAGTCCTCCCTTTAAACATTTTCTATAATATTGGAAGCCCTCTTCAGAATACTGCCAAAAAAAAGTGCACATGTACACATAATTTCATGGTTTCCGAACGCCCTTATGCTTCGCCACTGCCTAGAAAAATTTCACTGTTCAATAAGTGTCTAAAATGTTTATGACGTATGTGGGCAATATTTACAGTCGTTCTGAACGATCTAACGTTGATCGGTCCGTTCCACTGATACTGCGCGGTAATTTAGGAAGTTAACTAAACTGTTAAAATAAAAGTGTAATTTTACACGATTGTACCTGACAGCACAATCTCCACACATGTTCGTGTATTTTTGCATGTACATGTGTACGTCTACTTTTACATAGTGTCCCATGTATATGTACAAATACAATGTCAGTGCAATATTACTATCCTTTTTATTTTTTACTAATAATTATGCTAAATCACAAGTACTCTGTATGTGTCATTTTACCTTTTTTTTGCTAACAATATCAAGCCACATATTGTAAATTTGCACAAACTTTGTTAGTGTAATTGTATCATAACTGTCAGTTTCTTTTACTAATGATCACATTTAATCACATGTACTCTGTACATGTTATCTCACTATTTGCTACTAATTTTCTACCACACATTGTAAATTAACACGATCATTGTTATGGTAATTTTACTACACCAGCCTGTTACTGTTTAATGTTCATCATACCCAATTACACATACATTGCAGGTGTGATGTTACCATACCAGTCCGTAAATTTTACTTATTGTGATGTTAAATAACATGCACTCTTTGCATGCAGTTTGACTATGTGAATGATAGATTTCCTGCCATATACTGTAAATCTACACAAATGTCCCAATTGCAATTTCACAACTGTGTATGTGTATTTTCACGCTAACAAAAAAATAATATCACCTGTTCACTGTAATTGCAATTACAACAGTTCTGTACATTTTCACGGCTTTACTAAGGAATTTTATTGGCAGCATGTACTGTGTTTGACTTCAAAATTTTTTCTAAGCCTACCCTATTTCTAAGCGTTAAGTGTGAGCCCGCAGTAGTACAGGAGCTTGTTGCGTCTCAGAACTGCGTCCCCTACGCCTAAAAGGACGGGAATTCATACAAGGAGACATGCATCTCGGCGAGAGGGATTGGCAGTCATGGACAGGAATTAAGGCCGAGACTACCTCCCTAAGTGTACCTATAGCTGAAACTATATTCTAGAAGGAGTATGGTAATATCTGCACTGACACGGTGAAACCCATACCGACAGAAAATTCTAGGTGTAGGAGCATTACTGAAAATACTACAGGAAATATTATGTTTGGACTGAATGTTGATTTACCATGACAGAAGAAACTAGTAGAGAGGTGGCGGGGCTTGTGGGCGCATGTTTGGAGGCACATGCGCCCTTGAGGTGGAAACTCCCGCCCATGTTCCTGTGCAGGATGCCTGCACAGCAACATCGGCAGTAGTATTTGTTGCAGGGCCCCCCTGCTTCTCGTCGAGTGCGTAAAAAACCTGGGCAGCTCAGTCGTGGCACCAACGCCATCTTCTCTCATTCGCAGTGATTCCAGGAACTCTGCGCCGTGGGTGAATGCGAGTAAATCCTCCCCATCTTCTGCCTGGGAGGACTTGCAGGAACTAACCAGCTTGGGTGACGAATCCGCTGGCCCAGGTGCAAGCTGCGCCTAGAGGAAGTCGGGGAGAACTGCTTCTGGTAGCCATCCCTCCATCCTTCAAAAATCTCCTGCTTGGACTTATAGGAGCTAACCAGCTGGGGGACTTCAGCTGGCCCAGGCGTGGCTGACATCGGGGCGCGGCCGAGGTCCGATGCTCTTCAATTCCATTCCTCACACATCCGCAGTCGACAGCCCGCAGAATCCAGCAGAAAGATTGTTCGCCAGCTTCGCATGTTTCATAACCTCTGGATTGTCCTCAGTCTCCCCACCTGATCGTTGGGCTGCCCCCCGCCGACGTGCTACTGCCATCTTCAACTGAGCCACCCAGGTAATCGACGCCCACGACTACGGCTCTGTAGAGCCGGCCTCTTGGTCCACGAGCCAGTATTTGATTATTCCTGGCATTCCCAGAATCTGGGAATCCCCGATCCGCCACCTGGGGACGCGACTACTTGCGGATAGGCGCCACATCTGATCTGCAAACAATCCCACCACGCCCATAGACACACCTCACCTTCGCTGGATCCAAGGGACGGGTAGATCCCGGAGAGTGAGCGACTCCGAGCTCGATGGTCATCCCGCAGCAGTAGCCACCATATTCCATCAGTGGAAGTTAAGATTTCGTTTCGAACACATAAAAGGAGTTCGAAGTAGTTCTACTCGCTACCGCTAGATCGCATGTTTTAAGCAAATACTTGTAGTTACATTTGAATTCACAAGAACATTAGTATAAAATTACAAATACTGTACTCGTTTGAATAAATTACATATAAAAATTTAAAGTTACTGTTAATTTGTATGTGTATACGCTCTTTGTATATACGCTCTTATACTTTCGAGTTTGTAGTTTTACACTCTTGTTAATGTCAATATACCAGTACATTTGTGTTATTTTTACAGTAATACTGTACTACATTTTGAGTAAATAGGAAAATATGTACTTTTACACTGACGTACATGTTTTAATACAACATTGGCATGGTTTTAAATACACATTATCTTAGGGTTAAGTGCCTTGCATTAGAGTATTTTAACACATACTTTCACATTTGTAATTTTACTCCCTTTTTAATGTCAATATACCGGTACATTTGTGTTTTTTTACTGTAAGATTGCACTACCTAGTGAGTGAATTAGAAAAATATGTACTATTACACTGATGTATGTGTTTTAATACAACATTGGCGTGGTTGTAAAAATACGCTAGAATAGGGTTTTAGTGCCTTACATTAGTGTATTTTTACACATACTTTTGCATGTGTAATTTTACACCCATTTAAATGTCAATATACCAGAACATTTGTGTTTTTTTAATAGTAAGGTTGTACTACCTTTTGAATGAAATAGAACAATATGCACTTTTACACCGATGTACATGTTTCAATACAACATTGGCGTAGTTGTAAAACAATACACAGATTTGGGTTTTAATAATACATGTTCGTGGATTTTTACACATACTTTCAAATTTGTAAATTTACACCCCTCTCATTGTTAATATACCAATACATTTGTGCTTTTTTATAATATCATTGTTCTATGTTATGAATAAAGTTGTACATTGGTGTAAATTTACACGTACTGTACTTGTTTTTACTTATTACACACAGAAAATGTAAAATCACCAAACGGTTGTACATGTATTTTTACACTTTTTTACAGTGTATATTTAACGCCTCAAGGTCACATTCGGACTAAAAAGCGTTGCGGTGGCAATGGAAAATATTATATAGTCTATTCGCGGTTTCTTCACACTTTTTGAATCAAACCTTTGAAAAATCACCCCATGTATGACGCTTTTAGTTATTTCCTAAATATGCCATGTATCACGAGCGTTTTATACCCATGTTAACATAAAAGTATCTTATATTTCGTTAAATTAAAGGTTTGCCTATAGTTTATTTATAAATTATAACACTGCAATTATAATAAATACGAATAAAAACAGCGAGAAAACATTTATGTTGTTAGCACCTAGAAAGTAATAGTTCTCATGCAAAATATTATTGCAAATGAGTGCGAAGAATTCGGTGCGTTGTCCTTTGGCGTAGTTCTCCAGACTTGGTTAGGCTTAGTTTGCATGAGGCAGAGAAATATCCTGAAGTAGAACTTTAGCAGGGCTTCAGAAAAGTCTGAAGTAACCATGAACGGATTATAAACAAGTTTCGCGCGTGTTCTGTTTCCTCTGAATTTTAAAACGATTATTTTAGAGTTTTAATGCAGCAGTCTGTTAAAAAAAAAAAAGATACAGCATTTATTGTCGGTGTAGTTTAAAACACTGTTTTGCATAAGGACATATATCGTAAACGGAGGGTTACTCACAGTGATGTATACCTACTGGACTTTGACGCTTTTTCAACGACCTCATTTATGTTTCAATAAATAAATTTTTGAATGAGCAACAAAATATCGACTTTCGTGTCTGTACGAAGAGAATTATTTAGGTTCAAATATTCCACAGCTTTTAAACATTTGATCAGAATCAACTGCTTACATTGACACCCACGTGATTCCAGGGAGGCACCTAAAGGGTGGGTTTACAATTGACTTAACAGAATGAGTTTGCCGTATGCTTAAGATATGAATCAATGTGTTCAAGGGTATTGGTTTATGCCTGCTGTGTGCGGGTCGTGTACAGGTTGTGTACGTTCTTGGCTTGACTTAAGATATCGTTATATTCGTATCTCAAGTTCCAGTCGAGAAGAAGCAGCCAATCAGAGTCCAGGGACATTTGTTGTTGGTGGGAAACTGTATTTACATCTTCGATTAAGGTTGTCATAGCGTGAAATCGTATGCAATGAATTATGTACATCTTTATTTAACCAAGCGTTCGATGTCATGTTGTATTTCTTGGAAGAGGTAATTGAATTCTCTTTAATTAACCTTCTGCGAATTTGTTGACGTAAATTCCCAATGGTATCCGACAGTTGCTAGATTAATAAACTGCAAAACTTATTTTCCGTGTACTTAACGAGCGGTAATTGGAATTCTTAATTCTTCAGTATTTAATCGTAAATCCACCCTAACAGCTGTCACCAAAATGAGTTGTGGTGGCAAACCCAGCTCGCGCGTCAATAAAGTATTTGAACTTCGGTGTAGTTCTTTGCTGAAGCAGGTGGATGAGAAATTGGCCGACTCTTCATCACTGGGAGAAGGCACATCGTAAATATATCGGTACCACGTGAAGTCGTGTTGGGACAGCTCTAGAATAAGGAGAATGTTATTTCCGTGCTTGAATTTAGAATCATGTATTCTCGACCAAGCAGAGAATTGCTAGTTAGGATGTGCTGTCGCCACGACCAAAACTATGGGCATGTTTTTGTTTGGAAAACTGTACGTTAATGTGTCGTCGTTAACAAACTAATAATTACTATCTTTAAAGTGGAGCGAACACCCTCCGATATATCGAGGTGATAATTTAAAACTATGTATATTTTCCGACGTGTTTATGATACTCGCAGTTATGGACGTTTAATGGGAAACAACTCTACTTTTGTTTGGAATATCGTAGTAGGATTCAGTGTGATCAAAGTAGGTAGTACAATGATATTCTGGCAATTTCAGAAGCCTTTGGTTGATTACATTTTTGTAGGCCGCGTTTTCTGTCTGAGTAGAAGTCAGAAATGTTTTTCTGGAGAGACTATTTGTACAATGAATCAATATGTACTGCGTACTGCTAGCTAACAAATCCACGTTAGACCGTTCCTGATGTGCTTAAAAAGAATATATCCTAGCCACCTTGGATTTTTACATTTTTCTGTATAAGTCCTACCGAAGTATGTTTAACGAAAAATAACAGCTTATCAAGCTTTATTAAGCTTTATAAAATTATTACAGCTACAATGCTATCATTGATTTTAGATTAATGACTGCCAGCAAGAAATTCGTAATTTCTCCTTTCGGTCGGTTACAGTAATGATACTATAGACTATTCAAGGTAATGTGAGCACTTTTGAAAGTCCTCTGTTTTGGAATACTCTTTACTAATAAATAAAATTGATGTGTTTGTCTGTTATTACAGAATTGATACTAATATATAAGCGTAATATGCTATTTAAACGATGTTGAAGCATAAATAATGGTTTTTAAAATTTTTGTCCTTCTGTTTGTCTATCTGGATGTTTCTCCAGAATAGGCTCCGAAACGGCTGAATCGATTTTGATAAAATTTTAAGATATCGTAGAGTTTATTTTTATCGAAAATCTGCTCTTGATTTCGTCTCGATATTTAATATGGTTATGAAATTAATTAATTTTTTTATGTATTTTTTAATGTTTTTTTTTGCAAAACGATTATTGTCAAAAAGCATCGTTGAAACAACAATAATATTTTACATGATAATTGATATAATGCGCATCATAGAAAAATACATTAGTTTTTGGAAAAACATAATAAAATAACATTATCAAACAACCAACATTAACGCGACGATAAGACGATTTCCGATTTTGTGTAGGCATTGTAGTTACATACTAAAAGTGTGTGCAAACAACGGAGTGAGTATTAATAGCGGGTAGTATGAAGTTTTACAAAACTGCAGCTTCAGTAAACTCCATCATTTTCATTATGTGTTTGATCTTCATATTGTTACATGTGAGGACGCCTGAGGGGCGTATTTGAGTTCATGAGGGATGAGGTCTTAATAATAAATAAATAAATGAAAGAAACTAAATTAGATTTCTAATTGATTCACTCTGCTATTATCTACATAATTAAATTAGCTGTCTCAACTTTTACTCTTTTCATTTAACAGTGAGCTCAAAATTTAATGTCTATTTCAACCCCAATTAACGTCCTTCTTAATTGTCTCTGTTGGTTACAGTTAATTAATTAATACTCATTATTAGCACGTGTTTAGTCTGTTTCTATAATTTATGTCTTTAACTCACGCATTTAGTCCAATAGTCCAACATGCCAGCCGCGTACTTCGTTTCTTGATACTAACTGTCGTCGACTTCATTTCCGCCACTGCTGGTCACGCCACTCGTTCTTCTATTGCTTGAAACTCAGCCACTTATTCATTCATCTACTCCAACTACAACTGCCTGCCCGGAGGCCTGCTGCGAAATTCATAGCCAAACCCTGACCATCTCGAAGGTTCAACACACCCTGAGTTACTCTGAAAGAACGAGGTCAGTAATCCAGACCATTCTTCAGATATCGTCCGCTACATTGGTTATCTTGTCAGCCTGCTCTGTGTATAGGCACTTTTTAAGGCCCTTATAAATGTTTACTTTCCACTAATTTCTATCTTCCTGCTACTTTTTAATATAAACATTGCAATATGACCAATAAACACAGTGTATACATTTCACCACACTCACAAGTTAACCCTGATGCTGCAATAAAATATATTTGTTGATTTTTAATGCCTGTTAGGAGGGCCTTAAAAAGTGCTCACTTTACCGTGAATAGCCTATAACTGTTGCTTGCCCGCTATCACATATATTTTGTCCTCTTCTCTTTCCCGCGCGGCGCTGACCAGCAACAGTTAACAATGTAATTCAAACAAATGCGTCTCTGCCACTGAGGTACCGGTATGTTCGCACATGTGCGAGAGCCCATGCTTTCATGCAACACATTCGTTTTAAGCACATTGCTGAGACACTTTGGTCGAGTGATACTGGTTTGTAAGTATGGCGTTCATACCTTCAAAGGAACGCTCGTGATGTGTTTCAGCTGCGCCAGATTTTACAACATTTAGACTTGAGGTACGTTCCAGAGTGTTAGTAATTCACGTATTTCTTTCAAATATTAAACGTGTGTCCAATATGTTGATCTACAAAAAGAACACACAATTCAGACGAGGCCTGTTGCGTGCTTTCAAGACGTATCGTATATTAGAGACATCATTTTCGAGTACTCCAAAATGGTTAAAAAGGGCTTTTTCAAAACGTCGTAGTTCAAAATGTACGCTTCAGATACATACGAAACTACTCAATGGCCCTGCATTGAACCTTCCTACACTGAAAGAAAATCAAACAAAATATTTGTTTGTATAAGGCCAAATATACATTTAGTTGCCCTAACAAATTATATTGTTGAGCAAACAAAATTTGAAAAGCAACAAAATTACTTTTGTTCATCTAACAAAATATATGTTTGAATAAGCAATACCTGTGTGTTGGGCCAAAAAAAAAGGAGACTATCAACTAAATATTTTGTTGAATCAACTGTATATATTTGTTTGGCCACTCTTTTGACTGCATTCGTTCGAAAATATAGCTCGAGAGTTTGTGTGAAATTTTTTTTACAATTAGGATAGCAACCGTGTGTGTTAGTGTATGTATTGATGATTAACAATCCTATAAACACATTAATAAAACAATGCAATAAGAAACTGATAAGTAAAGCTGTAAAACTTGAAATATTTGTTTGCACACGTTGCCCAATATTTGCAGTATATATATTTAAAAACGCTTTCCAGTATTGTCAGCTTTCACATTAGCTCAGATTACTAAGGTGTAGCGCTCGAACGCAGATGATCAAGTTCGAAACTGAGACGAATTTGTAAAATGTTTTTATATGGGCCCAAAATGTTTAATGTACGTGTAGCCAAGCAAATCATTAGTCGCACCAACCAAATCTTACAGTTTGGGGCAACCAAATGAGAGCAACAGATTAATTTGGTTTCAGCAACAAAATATTTCACTGCCCGTATACAAACAAATAATTTGGTTGCACCAAACAAATATTGTTTGATTCAACAAAACCTTTTTCTCAGTGTACAGACTGTCCATCCGCCAAATAAAATAATAGGGTCACTGATGAACGTCTAATAGGTACACACAGTGCGACGAGGACACCGCACGCCAGTTCAGAGCCTTGCGCTTAGATGCGATGGCGCACTTGATGCCCATGGCAGTGTCACCCTTATCGCTCCCGCGCTTTTCGGCCTCAAACGCGGAAAAAAGTTCCGGGTAGGCGGGACCTTAAGTTCACGCATACTGGTTTTCTTTCTAGGAAAAGGGAGATTGTCCATTTTCTTTCTCGTCTCTTTTTTCTGTTGGCGCTTATGTTTGATCGAACATCGCCCACCCACGTCCCATCCCATCATCACCCATTTTCCTCATTCGTAATAATGTGCCTCTAGTGCTTTCTGGACGCTCACAAATTCACGTCTCTGAAGTTGGTCTCGTCTCATTGCTTCTTCATCGCCTTCTCCACCACCTGTGATAGATGTAGTGGGAACTTCCCTGAAGTTGGCACCGGTTACACAAGCGCCCCCCTCCACCCCTGTACATTCGGGTGGTCTTCCCCTTCTCACCCCGGAGACATTTCTCCCCCTCTTCATCATCTCTCTCTTTCTCGCGGCACGAGAGCGTACCGGAGGAGGGGGTGGGGTCGCGGCAGCGGCATCTTGGACTTGGACCCTTGCCAAAATTCCGGCCACGGAACAGCCTCTGACCTGGTTTTCGGGCGGAGTGGAACCGGCAGTGGTTGGATGTTGTCGGATGAAAAAAGGGGAAGGGGGAGGGCATTGCTGTCACGCACATTTACGTGGTTCTCACTTCGTCTGGGAAATAAGAGCCTGGTTAATATCTTCCAAACCCCTTTCTATGGTAGGAGTTAGTTTATTGAAGCGAATGTTGCTTTCTAACCTCCCTCCCCTAAATTTTCACGTAAGTTGTCTCCCGTTTATAACTTGAATCCTCTGCACATTTTCCCGCAGCTAAACACACGGATAGTCATTAACAACGGTCTGCGAGTTGTTATTTGTGAGAACTAATCAAAACATATTTATATTACAAACCTTTTCAGGACGGGACACGTGTGAGTGTCATTATGCTTAATTTTATATATTTATTCAAAAATATGTTTTAAAGTTAGCCATACATTTTTGTCAGGCTTGCATATGTAGCACACATGCCGTCAAAACTAAAACTAAATACCATAACGTTAGAATTTGGTGGCAGTTTGAAGTACTTTTGAAATTCTTAATATTACTTTAAACGTTTCTTATCTACGAGTATAACCGTATCAATAAAAATCCCTTAAATAATAATGTCGTCAAGGTCTCTTCCCCTCTCCTTATGATTACCTGCTCCCGGGTTCGAATTCATGTTCAGCCATGAATGCTAGTGACGTTTATGGATGTATAAGTTTAGTTCTTATGCTTCGCACCTATTAGCCTTGTGACATAAGAGCCGGGACTGTACTAGAAAGTCCACTGAAATCTTATGAAATTCGGAAGTAGTTTAGATGTAGATGAAACCAAAATACGGTTTGCCGCCACTTGTTTCACTTACCCATTTACAATGAAACTGCTGTGCACCAAAACACAGCAATAATAGATATATATATATATAGTGTGTGTGTGGGGTTGTGTGTGCGTGCGTGCGCGCGCGCGCGCGCGAAATGCTCTCGCGTTTTAAAACACGGGGAACTATTCAAGGAAGTCAATTTAATGGCCGCTTACTAATATCACAATTTTTACGCATTTCTGCATACTGGGGACTACTCGAATGCTAAACTAAATGTCAACGTACACAGTCATGGCTTATCCCGGGTTTGAACCTACTGTGAATGTCACCATTTCTTAAAAAATGTATTTAGTTGCCCACAGTGAAATAGATGTACAGTAGACAAAACTTGAAAAGCAACACAATTAATTTTGTTTATCTAACCAAATACCTACACGTTTGTATAAACGAAACATTTGGGTTGGGCCAAAGGAAATTAGGCTGTCAACAAAATATTTTGTTCAATTAGCTATATATATTCGTTTGGTCACTCATTTGATTGCCTTCGTTCGAAAATACAGCTTGAGAGTTTGTTTGCAATTTTTGTGGCAGGATAGTAACAGTGTTTGTTAATGAATCTAGTGATGCTTAATAATAGCATAAACACGCTAGTGAAATGAGTTCAACAAGAAACTAAAAGTATAGCTGCTAAACTTAAAAATATGTATTCACACACTTCCAGTATTTTTAATGTGTGTATTTAAAAACATTCTGGTTTTATCAGTGTTCCCGTTAAAATTATGTTGCTATAGTCTATTCGCGGTTTCTTCTCACTTTTTGAATCAAACCTTTGAAAAATCTCCCCATGTATGATGTGTTTAGTTATTTCCTAAATATGTTATTTATCACAAGCATATTATACCTCTGATAACATTGAAGTTTTACCTCTATTTTATTTATATATTATAATATATCGTTTATAATAAATACAAATTAGAACAAAGAGAAAACGTATGTGTTGGTAGCATCTAGTAAGAAATAGTTCTAATGCAAAATATTATTACAACTGATGGCGCACGAATCCGGTGCGTTGTCCTTTGGTGTGATTTTCTAGACTCGGCTAAGCTTGGTTTCAATGGGGCGAAGGAATATCTAGGAAGTAGAACTTCAGTAGGGCTTCAGAAAAATTTTAAGTAACCGTGAATGGATTATAGAGCGTAGGGCTGGGGCCCTTGAAGTCTAGGTTCTAATATTGGACGGGCTTCCAATTGTTTTTTGTATCAACCGGATCTGTTCAATGTACGTAGAGCCAAACATATCTTTAGTTGCACCAACCAAATCTATGATTGGGGCAACCAATAACGACAAAATTGAGTTAGTTGCAACATCAAAATATTTCAATACCCCTACACAAACAATTAATTTGGTTGCACCAAACCAAGTTTGTTTGGTTCAACGAAACCTTTCGCTCAGTGTACTTTGCATACAGGCGTGCATATCTCTTGGATAAACATTCGTGCCAGTACCAAAAATTATCTCCTTCTGCGTATTAATTCCCTAAGTCATTACTATCACTTTACTATTTTCAGTGTCGTTTCTACGCTTCGTATAGCTTGTTTATATATATATATATATATATATATATATATATATATATATATATATATATATATATATATGATTATCGATACGAAAACGATAAAATCGAAAATATGACAGCATTACGAAAAATAATCCCCCCCCCCCCCAATTTTTAAAATAACTACATTTTTCACCATTGTGATGTCGTGGGTTTGTTTCATTGATGTAATTGTGTATTATGAAAAAATAAACTGATTGATTCAAGGGTCTACAAAGACAATGACAATTTATTTCTTTAGAGTCGTATTTCATAGTTATATTCCTTTGTGACTGCCAATTGCCTTCGGTTTTTTTTCCTGTGTCCTGTGTATTATAAATTAGCAAATCTAATCTCAAATTTTCGTCTAAATACTGGATTGTGACGAAACTTTGTACAGTCGTTATGTGTGATGAAGTGATGCGTAGATATTTTGTTTGTGTGTATATATTTATTCCCGCCTTTTTTTATGTTTTCATAAGCTGCAAATAGTTACTGAAAGCGTAAAAATATCTTAGCGAATCAACTATGAACCTTAGAATTAGAATATTGCCTTTGACATTTCAGTCGTTCTAGGAAATATCGGAACGAAATCTTATAAACGTCGCCTATTTTTATGTAATAATTCGCCACTGTGAAAATTTGAGTTGCCTATAATTGTGTTTTCCCACTTTTTGTATGATTTTGTTTTTGTGAGGGAAAACGGCATTGCTAGTTATAACGCCGCAAGTGGAATATGATGTCGCCCACATGTGTACTGATGGCAGTGTGTTGGTTAGACTGGACCATAAGGCAGACTAATACCAGTCTATTTAGTTGAACATCACATCGCCCGAGGCCTCTGGTGAACGGCTTTCGCTCTGTTAGAGCTGATACGTACGAAATTCACAACCAATCCCCACCCCTTGAAAACAATATCTGTACATAGGATAAGACAAAGTCGCCCGGTCGCGCGTGTCTTTGTATTCGGCTACGGCTTCTAAACTACTTGATGGAGTTTGATGCGGTTTGTACCATCATTTAGAGAACTTATTAAGGAAAGTTCAGGTTTACAACACGTTAATATTTAATGGAAGGATAGTATAGAAATGTCGACGTTTTCTAATCAAGTCGGAAAAAGCCGCTTTTCGGGCGATTAAAAGGCTTATTCTGACTAAACCATAAGAGATACGCCAAATTAATGTACTACAGAATTGTAGATCTCTAAAAGGTCTACAAAATAGTCCCCGACAACATATGTTTATCTTTGAAGGATGACCCCACTGTAACCATTTTTGTCTTTTTAAAGATTACTTACGAAGACTTTTGAACAACACAGTATTAATCCTATGTTAGTTAACTTAAGCATTTAGTGAATATACTTGCTGTAAACGTAAACAAAGCCATATTTGTAAATCGCACCCGAGCGAGGCCGGGGCGGGTCGTTAGTAGTCTACATGCATGTTATACTGTTTGATAATACGATTTGAATTTATAATTATTTTCGTTCACGCTGGCTATGGAGTTATTCATTTGATAACTGCTGGTTCTGTGTGCTGTACGAGTCAAACAAAAAGTATTCTACTGAAATTTCTTAAGGAATGATGCTACGTTAAAATATTTTACCAATTTTTTTGTTTAATATATTTTTATAAAATGCAAATAATTAAATTTACATAGGCTTTAACAAAAAAAAAAAAAAGATGGATAAATATTTTTTTCCCAAAAACAATTTTACGTAGCAATATTCTCTAAAAAAATCGCGTCAACTTGTTTTTTGTTTGAAATAGTTATCTTTACGATTGGCTCAATGAGAAGGAATTTCGTTCAACATCGAGTGTCCATTCGAAATTCGCGACTGCCGACTTGGTAGGCAGACCCGTTATGTGTGTATGTTTGTGTCGGTGTGCCTCCACACAACCCCTACCAGTCGCTGCAGAGAGCGTCACGATGCCTGGCGCCTTGGAATCGACTGAGGCGAAGGGCCATACATACAGACAGCTGTCGGATGGGAGAAGTGTTTCAGCACATGTGCATGTACAGCAGTGTGTTTTCAATGCAAGTCACAGGGCCATCTCCGAGCCAGAGGCTGTACGGAGCATGCTTTGCCTTGTCCTGCGATAACATATTGCTTAAAAAAATTATTTGGTAAATGAGTGTAATGGGAGTATTGATATAGTGCAGTAATACGGGTTTACCGATGTTAATTACAAGTGCGTGCATGGCCGAAGGCCTGCTTTCAAATATTTAATAATTTAAGGTGGTTTGTGATCCAATATGCTCTTTGGCCGCTTGTATTTCTGAGTCTCGTCGGAGTCATAATCGCCGAGACTAGATATTTTCGGGTTGACATTAGTGGCACGATCATTGTAGAATTTTTCCGCCATTTTGACGAAGTGCTCAGTTAATCTGTCAATTTTCAGTTCGTTATGCAGTTCTGTAATGAGGCAGTGTCTAGACTCATCTGCAGCAATTTGTAGGCAATTATTTTGTACGATCTGCAGTTTCTTAGTGTTATTTAGCTGAATGTGCCCACTTCGCCGCAGCAGGCAATGAGAGGTCGTATAAGCATCGTATACAGCAATACTGGTGTATTTCGCTTTATAACACTTCGTATATTAAGTATATGATAGAGGGCGGGAAGCGTGGCATTTGCACTTACGCATTTGGCGTCTATGTGTGCTTTCCAGGCGAGTTTTCGGTCCATGTGCGCGCGTAGATATTTTTATAACATCTTTATGGGGTATAGGTTCACCGGAAAGTGTGATTTGCGGGTGATTGGCAGCTTGAGGTAGTGCCCTACGTGTGAAAACGATCGCCTCGCTTTCCCCGACATTAATTTTAATCCGCCATTTTGTGTAATATTCTTGATAGTCAGTCAGAGCAGTTTGTAGCCGTCGTGTTGTTAGCCGAGGTCGTAGGAGCGACTTAAAATGACAATGTCGTCGGAATAGCAACCAAATTGCACCAGTCGGTGGTCGGGCTTGGGTAAATCATGTATATAAATATTAAATAATACTGGGCCAAGAATAATTCCTTGTGGCACTCCAGCATAAATAGTTTTTTCTGTCAGATTTCGCCCCTACGCATTGAACAGAAAAAGTTCTGGTGTTTAAATAACTGGCAAACAATTTAATATAGCAATCGGGGAATTTTAATTCATATGATTTATAAAGTAATTTAGCATGAAATAGGTGATCAAAAGCTTTTTGAATGTATAAGAATACTGCAACAACATAGTCCTTTCAGTTGAAGACATGAGTTATATATTCTGGTATTCGAACAAGTTGATGTGTTGGCGAGTGCTTTTGTCGGAAGGCGAACTGCTCTTCTGGAAGTAAATTATGACTGGTGAGGTGAGCAATAATCCTTCTTAGGATTATAGGCTATATTCAGCTACCTTGGAAAGTACATTTAATAGGCTAATTGGCCTCTAATTTTGGGGGAGCTTCTTATCTTTTCCTGGCTTGTAGAATATAATAAAATTTACAGCTTTTCATTCGCTTAGAAAGTATTCCTGTTTGAGAATAGCATTGATACATATAGCTATGTGCTCAAGCGCCAGTTCAGGGAGTTTCTTTAATACAATAGCTTGAATGTCGTCGACTAGTGGTGCTTTCTTGGGATGCATGCGGTGAATTGCAAGCTTAATTTTGTGTGACAGAGTAAATTCAGGTTTATCTTCAGTTGGCTTTCTTAGTTTTAAATTTATTTCGCGGTAAATTTGTGTTGTGAAATTCCTATCACAGGGGTCCTGAGTTAGCTGAAATGTATTTTCCAGCACATTGGCAAAGGCCTGTGCCCTTGCTTCAGAGGTGAAAGCAATCCCTGTTTTAGTTTGCAAGGGAGGGGCTTCATCTGTCTTCTTTAAGAGACTATTAGTTAAACCCCATAATTTATTTTCTCGTGGGGCTATCTCAGCTGCTTAGACATCCTATATACTGGCTCGCCAGTGTGTTACTTCCTCTGAAATGACAGCCTGTATGTTGTTAGTTCGCGCCTTGGTTTGTCGATCTCGGCGCCTGGTATATTGGCGCCTTAGGCGGTTTTTCTGCGTGATTAAATCCCGCACATACTGCGGAAATGTTTCAAGTCTGTGTGTGTTTGTTCAGGAACACATTCGGCCACGCCCTCCTGTATAGTGCTTGTACGGATGTTTATAGCTTCATCAACACCCTGATTTGTCTGCAGGGAGTTGTTATTGATTTGCGGCAAGTTTTCAGCAATATAATGCCAGAAGCCTTCTGCAGTCTGCTTTAGAATTGTCTTAATTTTTCTCGGGGCATTTGCATCTGTGAATATATTATAGAAATCAATGTGAACTGGGTAGCGATCCGATGACAGATTATACTCGACTCACAAGTCAAACCCAGTTGTTAACTGTTTACCTAAAACAATATCAAGTATATCAGGAAATTGATGTAAATGAAGTGGCTCAATTGGGGACATAACTTGATATTTTATAGTTGCTTTATGCCTTCGTAGAAGCATTCTATTGGCTGTTCTATGTATAGAATTCCAATTAGGATGTTTAGAATTAATGTCGCCTATTGCGAGGAAGGTTTGGGCTGTATTATTATATAGCAAGTCTAGGTCAGCCTGTGTTAGCGAGCACCCAGGCGGGGCATGAATTGCTAGAAGCTTAGTGCATTGTTGGTCTAATTTTAGTGCAATGCCTAGAACTTCCAAACCGAAAAATCTGGGCTTTACTTCGTGGTGTGCGACAGAGTTGTGGATGAAAATTTACATTCCACCGCCCTTTCCTTTCTCCAGAGACCTGTCCTTTCTATATATGGCATAGCCCGGGACAGTAAAGCTAGATTTTTGTGTAAAGTGTATTTCGTAAAGTGTCGCAATTTAAATTTTATGGCGAGGCAAATAGTATATAAATCCGTCCTTTTTTAAGCTGAGGCTTCGCGCATTCCAGAAAAGAAAGGCGTTAATGTGTACCTCAGGGTTATTTAATGTTGCTGCATTATTTTGTCTTGTCAGCGTGGCCAAAATTCTTGACCAGTTAAATCTTGAATGCGATCATCGCGGTTATTTTCTCTTGCATTTTCATTTCGTTGTTTGTTAGAATTAGTATCAAATTGCAGAGAGGCTGCAATATGCTGGTTAGTTTTGGGTGCTGGCTGACTTTGGGGTCGCTGCCGATAGCAGTTTGGACTACCTGCGCAATGACATTAGGGTCGGGCTTCACAGGTGAGGCGCGCTGTGGTTGGCTGGCGCTACTGAGCCCTGATTGGCAGGAGAGGGCGGAGCTTGCGCAGTCGGTGCTGGAGTGCTCGTGGGAGCGCTCTGTCTCGCTGACCTACTGTTTCTTGCCATTTTTACGTTTCTTTTGCTGGCTTTCTTGCCCTTTGGGCGTGGTTTCATTACCCAGAGCAGGCTTTGTATATCTTGGCATGGGGTCATTGGCGAGAGCTGGAAACATAGCCTCGCTTTCGAGACAGGTGTACCAGTTGTGTACAGGCACTGGATGAGGGCTGTGCATTCACTGCCCGAGTGAGTCACGGAAGTGTTCCTCTGTGACATTTCCTGCGCACCTCGTGGCACAGGCTGGCTTCGCGCTGCTCGTTGCCAAGGCTTGTGCGCGAGCATTTTCTTTTATTTGTAGTTTAGACTGCTGTCGTCTTCTTTGGCGCTTGTTTCGCGGCAGGCGTGCCCTTTTTGCCTGCGTGTGTATGCCGCACATGCGCGGTAGTTGGCATGGCACAATGATTCTGGCCGCAGCCTGCGTATTGCACTTTGCTGAGGTCGTTTTGTATTGCGCAGTCGACAGTCAAGTGTGGGCCACCACAATAGCGACTCACCGGCGCGGTATTGCACCCTACTGTCACATGATGCATCCTCTGGCATCTGGAGCATTGGGGCAGGGCCCTCTGGACGGTGGAAATCTTCCACGCAGGTCGCGAGGCCCGCAGGCCATGTAAGAGCGTGGTATCTGTGCCATAGGGCAGCTCGATTACCAGCTCGTTTATCGCGCACCGGTTTCTGTCCGTGATAAACCAGTAGATTGCTGCACTGGCATGCCTGCAGCACGGAATTCTTCTTGCAGAGGAATTCAGGCGGGGTATCTGCTGGTATGCAGTGGAAAACCACTTTGACAGGGAGCTGGTGTGCACGAGAATGCTGTCTCTTCCACAGCAGACAGAATTTTAGGATAGCGTCAGGCGTGCGTCCAGCTCCTTTTTTAGTGCGGGGTATTTTTTCTCGCTGATGGCGTACGCAGTGAATGGTTTCACTTGTACTTTCTCGACAGGTGCGGTGGTTTGGGCCACATATTGTTGCCCACTGGGGCCTTGTGTGGGTGGTCTATTGCCCTTAGGGAGCGAGGTTTAGCTTGTTCTTTTGAGCCTTTTTGCATCTCTCTGCGCATCTACATCGTTCACTGTGATCTGCGCAGTTGTTCCAGAGACTCTATCTCCATTGCGGCACTGGGTTTGGCCATTTTCGGGGGTAGCAAACAGGTGTGCCTAATATGTGCCTACTCTTGTGTTGTTGTGGTGTGTGTCTCTCTCCCTTCTACCGGAGACGAGGCTAGGGAGGGGTGATTGGCTGACTCTTTGTGTTTACCTCAAAATAAAATTTCATTCATGTATTTAAAAGGGTAGAAAGTGAGGTCACAGCTTTTTACTTTCAATAAGCCTTAAAAAAGGCACTTAACTGGCAGGCGCGGTGTTATATTACTAATAAGCACTAAAACACCTCTTCTCCTCGGAGCTCTCAGTCAAAACTTCCTCCTCCGCCGAGCGCTGCTGCTGGAATCTGTCCGACGACGAGCCTCATAAACGAACCCCTGCCATTGACTTCAGATATACAATATGTAGTTATATACAAAGCCAGCGTATTCTATTCATGGGAGTTACGATTTCCTTTTGAACACACAAAAGGAGTTCGAAGTAGTACTACTCCCTACAAATTGATAGCATGTTTTAAACGAATACTTGTAGTTATATTTGAATTCACAGGGACATTAGTGTAAAATTACAAGTACTGTACTTGTTTTAGCAAATTACACATACAAATGAAAAATTGCCGAAAATTTGGACGTGTAAATATACGCTTACAGATACTCCAGAATGTACTGAAAGTTTACACACACACACACACACACACACACACAGAGTTGTTGTAAAATTACATAATTGGAGATATGCATCTATACTGATATTGGGTTTCACAAATGACTGTGTGGCAGTAGAAATACATAACTTAAGGTTTTAATACAGTGAGTGGGTGTATCTTTTACACGGACTTCAAAATGTGTAAGTTAAAACCAACATTGTGACATTAATTTTTTTTATATTTTTTCCGGGAAAAAATTCCTGCTAAAAGAGTGAGAAATGTGTGGTGAATTTTGGGTATCATATGGGAAATTTTGTGTTCTTTAATTTTTTCTGCGCATTTTTGGTTGTAAAACACTATTGTCGACTTATTGATTTTTTTACAGTTTTTCCGAGAAAATCTTGGGAAAATAGTAAAAAAAATATTACGTGGATTGTTGTGGATTTTGGATATAACATTGAAAATTTAGTGTTGTTTAATTTTTGTTTGCGATTTTTGGTATTTAAACGCATAGTTTTCGACTTATACATTTTAAAATAGTTTTACCGGGAAATACCCCGGGAAAAGAGGGAGAAATGTTTGGTGGAATTCGATGAATTTAGGATGTTATGTGGGGAATTTTGTGTTGTTTTATTTTTGTCAGCGCATTTTTGGTCGTAAACAAACCGTTTTCGACTTAATAATTTTTTTTTATCTTTTTTTCGGGGAAGATCCCGAGAAATAGAGAAGAATAAAATGTCGATTTCGGTGGATTTTGGACATGCAAATCTACGAATTTTTCTGCGAATATTTGTGTAATAAAACCGTTTCTTGCAATTTTCCATGTTATTTTCGTAACTTTCCCGGCTACAATCACGAGACCATTCGAATTCACAAGGCTATAACTTTCACATGTGTGGTCATAAAACCTTCGGGTGGATTTTAGAATACGTGTAAGAATACAAAGTTTTAATTTGCCTTTTCACAAGTGTTCAATGTGCCCTCCACCGGACGCACGGCATACGTCTAAACGGTAGGCAAACTGTTCCCATACTCGTGCGAGGATGTCGGGTGCTGCCGCAGTTGCCACCACTGTTGCTACGCGGCGTCGCAGCTCGCCCGCAGATGTTGGAAGGGGCAGCATACAGACGGAGTCTTTCGCAAACACCCACAAGAAAATATGAACATACTCTGAGATCAGAGGACCTTGAAGGCCAGTGGTGCGATGCGCGATCCGCAAAGCCCCTTACGGCTGTTCCATCGTCACGAAGCTAATTGTTGAGACATTTTCCGACATGCAAGTGCCAGTGCGGTGGTGCTCCGTCTATTTTGAAAAAATTGGATTGGATAGGAAAGGGCTTAGTAATTGCCCCCCCCCCAGAGTTATGCCTGAAGGCTTATCAGGGGATGGACTACAAACTAATTTATGCCTTACCTGTGATTTGAACCCAGAACCTCCCTCGCTTCAGACCGTCGGCGCGCCAACCAACTGCACCACGGGAGGTCGTCTCTGTTGAAAAATGAAACTATCGGAATGTTCACGTAATTGTGAAACAACCACATCCCCAACATATCTAGATATGACATTCCCGTAACTGTTTTTTCCGGAAAAAAAAAAAAAAAAAAAAAAAAGCGGGCCGCAATCCTGCTCTCGGGAAACGGTGCAAAACACGTTTAGCTTCGGAGAGTCTCTCTCACACTCGACTATGGTATCTGGCCGCTGAGTCCCCCATATTAGTACGTTGTGGCGGTGTATTTTCCCACTTAAATGGAACGTGGCCTCATCGCTGAACACCAAACGTGGACAAAAGTTATCGCTGCCCATTGCCATAAAGGCTGTTCACGATAAAGCGAGCATTTTAAAAATCAACCTTAGAAAAATGTCACCGCTCATATCTACGTATATTTTAGCTGGCGCCCTGAGTGACATGCGCCAAGTAAATTTGGTAACGATGGATGGGGAGTAGTTCCGTATCTTACCGTCGAATAAAAAGTGGTGCGTAACCATTTGTGATAATTTTAATTATTTTTTTCGTTTTCTGTTTTTTTTTTCGCATCGTAGTGTAAAATATAGCATATTTGTTAAATATTTACTTTTCTTATAATTCCAGTGTTTACGCGTGAATAAAGTGAAGAGGCCCATGTCAATGTTAATCTTACACAAGGCGGAAGAATACACAACGTTCATACAAGTGGGTCTTAAGCAGGGCTTTAAAAGTTCTCATTTTACCGTGAATAGCCTATACACAAAATGAATTCACAAAACTCAGAATGTGGTTGTTTATCACCATCGCGAAGGACTTGTAGCACTTCAATCCTGCTGTATGGTTTGGAAAACAATCGTCGCCGCAAAATATGCCGGACAGTCATATGCGTGTTGTCCAACTCTCGAGACATAAATTAATGCCATTGAGATTTATCGTATTTTACAAATTTTATGGTAGCCAATAGAGAAAACAAAGAAAGGGCAACCATACAGAATAGTTTTTACTAACTACGAGAGAAAATATTTTACCTGAGTGACGTTATTCTGCCGAGATATTTCTGACGCCGTCAATTTTTGTGTTTTTTCATTGCGCAAGATACTATGCTAAATTGGTACAGTAATACTGCAAAATGCTTGCTCGTTAAGTTGGCAAAACCTATTATCTATGATTGCCATTTTTAGTTTTTTCTATGTTGGCTTTCAAAAACCAGTAAACATCAATTTACGTACTTGGTGTTAATTTATTTCCCACGTCCCCTTAAGTGGACTCCCTACAAAAGTCTGGCCGATGCGCTCTACGTCTTGTTCAGGCACACGGGTCGACCTGTGGTCGTCCCCTTACATAAACAACTGGTCTCTTGAAAATGCTCGTGCCACCTTCGGATGCTTTGCGCAGTAGGAGGTGCAGTACCACACTGTTGACGAAAATCACGTTGCACATGTATAACTGACTCACACTTGTTGAAACGGGAAACGCTTAACTCTTTTTATTGCTGCGCTATCGCCATCTTGACGTATACTGAACGAGCGCGCCAGCAGTGCTAGCTGTAGCGCCACCAGGGCGACACCTGGCGGCAGCCAAGTGAACCGGCTGCGTGGAACATGCGCCAGGGGGAAATTTACGTTTCTATGTGTATTGAGAGGCCCTATCTTCATTCGTGTAAAAGTTGTTAGCCTTGTGAAATAGATGATTCTTCTAGTTACATACTGTATAGGATGATTCTTTTAATTACAGGTTGTATTTATTCTGCCCAACCCTGTAATATCATATACATGTAGGCCTATAAGTTTGACTTTTACAGACATTATTGGGTTAGTATTGTGACAAGCATCATCACCCTTCGTGATACGTAACGTCCATTTTTTTAATTTTATTTTTATCTGTTCACCGGCTTGGAGTACCAATAGTAGATGTAGTAGGCTAGAAACCCTTCTGTTTTTTATTGGAAAATGCAACTTGAAGTGTACCTTTATACAACCAATATAACTCTCTTGGATTGAAAAACATCTTAAATTAATCGAAAACATTAAAATGAGTGTTTAAGCCTATTTCCAGCAATTTTTTACCTAAAATAGTAACAACATATTGACTGCTGAGTGTGTTTTGCATGTAAGTATAAGTAATCATATTAGTTTATGCATCGACAGACTTAACTAGTGAAGCCTTGTTATTACGTTCAGAATCTGATTGCCGAAATACGGATATACTTAACAAAAGGAGAGTTTGTTAACAAATAAAACATCGCAAAACATAAAAAACTAAGTAATAAAGCATAATTCTATACTTGAATAATTAATTTCAAGATAAAAGTAACTCAGTCGTCAAAAATCAATAAGAAATGGAGTAAAAATGAAACGTAATGAAACGTTAAAAAGAGATAAATAAACAGTAGAAGAAATCCCTCTATTAGTAGCGATCGGCGCAGATTGAAAACTGCATTTACACGAATAAATCAGCACTAGTGTAAACGATAACTCGTCCACATTTAAATGTAAAACAAATATCCTCTAATAAAAATATTATATTATCAAGAAATTAAAATCTAGTTATACCAGGAATGACAGGAAACAAAGAAGATAACTTAAGGTCAAAAATGGTAAAACTCTGTAACGAACGTTGTACATCACATAGAAGCACGTTGTAAGTAAACAATCCTCCGGGAACTCCTATGTGTTACCGTCCTCAAATGATAGTAGAGCGTAATCTGGATAAAACATGACATATACTTAATTTTTAGGCAACACAGCTGTGCTCGTCAGCAAGAAGCAATTTCAATCCCCAGTTTAAATTTTGTATTCAAAATAGGTAATTAAGAATTTTCGTTGAATTCCAAATGGAATTCAATTACATCGTTCCCATTATAGCTCGCAAAACAAAATGAATGTGCTTGTGTCTTTTAAGGTATAAGATTAGGTTAAATTTATATTCTCAGTATCCCCCGCAGAAGTCTACCGGCATAAAGCGGAAAAGTTAGAAAGCCTCATTTAAAACATGTATCATCACCTTTTGTAATAAACAAATATACCTGCTTTATGAAGTAGTAAGTTCATTTAATCAAATAAACATCCTTGGAGACATCAAATTCATCTATACCTGCTGGATGGTTACGATAACAAACGATAACAACGTTTACAAACTGGTACGCTTAAACTTTGATGGCTCGCTGGAAACAAGAAAACAGAAGAGTAATAGTGCATATGCTAGAAGTTATAGTCCGAGGGGGAAAAAATGGCAGCAAGGAAACCGATCAACAGTCAGACACTGAGATACATTTTGTAAACAAGCCAGCCATGAATAGCAGAAAATGATACATGGACTTGTTTAGAATTAGAGGATACACTGCGAGGAAAGGAATGATGAAATAACTTCTCCTCGGAGAGACAGCGTAGCAAATAGAATTACACTTGTATCTTATTGTAGACACAGTCGGCCGCCTGTGCTTTTGCTGGTGTCGTTGCTGGATGATACTGGCCGAGAAAACTTATGGGTTAGCACAACTGGTCTTATTATGGCTAATTGCTGTCAGCATGGCATTTGACATGTCATTTATGGCACGTTGACAGAAATTAAACTTATGGTTGAGAGTACGTGAATTTCAAAAGGGCCTTAAATGGCATACTAACTGTATTCCATCACTGGCCGCACATAAACTATACATTTTTCTGGTGAAAGCATGGGTAGTCATCTGCAGACCATTTGATGACTGGAAGTGGTACGTTGATGTACCATTGCTGGTGCAAGCGGTGTACTATGGGAGCCATTAAGTCTCTCGCTCTCGCATGCAGTTTCTTCAATACATTATATATTTGTCTAATATAATAAATACAGATCACTTTATGCAATGAGTAGTTTATGTGTGAATATTTAGTGTTGAAAATTTCTATGGCAAAATACCATGAATACAGTGGTTGCTGTTCTTTCGTTTCTAATAGCAAATAACTTCATGCATGTTTGTTTTATGTGTACGAGTGCATAAAATTAAAATGTGAAGTAAAAAAATATATAGTTAAAAGAACCTTGAGCAAATTAATATTAGGGCTTTCTTTTGTTTCACGTCACCAAAGTACAAATATATGTGGAATGCATTTCACAACAGACAAATATCATGCTTGTACCACAACATACTGCAATAAATGTAATTAAAGCAAGTTTCAAACGTACGTTACATAGAAAAGATAAGCTTATCAGATCACTTTACTGTCTGTATGTGTGTCTTTCTGTGCATGTCTCCCTAACAACTTTTGGACCCGTGAATGAAATTTCACCACACTGGGTACTTAGTAAGGACATCCGACTTTTCCACTTTTAGACCACGCCAGATGGTTATTTAAATTAAATGGTGGCAATTTTAAAATTAACGCTGCTATGTCTTATCTCGGGAATTATTCAACTGATTTAAACAAAATTCTGTATACTGACAGTGCATTATCGAATTTGAGGATGGATATTGTTGTTGGTTCGCTATTTTTGAAGATAAAACTATCTAACAACATAAAGCTTTTTATCATACATCTCGAAAACTACTCGACTAATTCTCGCCAAACTTGGCATACAATTAATACTACGATAGACCATGTAAACAAGGGTGGTTTAAATTTTTAAATGAATAAGTTACTTATTTTCAAAATGTAGCCCATACGAATATTTTAAGTTTATTTGCTATATCTAACGTACCATGCTGCCAATTTAGAACAAACTTTGTATGCTGAAACAATCTTTTCCTGGCATCATATACACCAACACACAGTAATTTCTGTCCTTAGTTTTGTATAATAGCGTTACAAAAACAACAACAATAACACTGTATTGCCGCAGTCCACGGCTGTGTAACCATTACTGGGGTAGCGACATTGTGCTTTATAAGCTTTGTATTATATCTCGGGGTATTGGCTCTTCAACTCCCCTTGCGATGTATTATTTTGTTCACTGGAATTTCCTGCCCACTATCCACCATCACTGGCTTATAGTGCTCCGCCGGCTGCGATTTTCAATCAAGCCGCTGCCAGCACCAATCTGATTTCCGGACACAAGGGTAATCAAGCAGTCAAATTTCTCTCCGAGGAGAGTGCGGCCCTCAGCACACAAGCCCCATCGGAGCTGTGGCTCCAGACCCCTGCTGAGGGAACCTCTAGAAAGATTAATTCAGCCCGTGCTACTCCTTAGTTTTCATCATGGTAGGCTAATAAAGGCTGTTCACGATAGAGTGAGCACTTTTTAAATTAACCTTAGAAAAAGGGCACTTACCCTGAGCCATATATTATAATAATAAGTAGACGATGTCTGTCTGTCTGTCCGTCCGTCCGTCCGACTTTAGTACCTCTAAGTCCCCTGAAACTCAACATAAGTTCTTCATATTTTGTAGAGCGAATCCTCAGGGTAAAATACAGGTCAAGTTCGAATTTTAGCAAGATCAGATTACGCAATCATTATATTTTACCCTAGAAACTAATTTTTAAATTATTTTTTACTTATGAAAAGTTTGCTATTAATGCATAGCGAATATTGCATAGAGATATGAAGGTAATGGAAATATCATCTTTGTTTACATTAACTGTCTCGCTTCAATGTTGAGTTAATTAAGTGGGGCCACAGTGGCTCAGTGGATAGAACTATGTTAAGTGGGGCCGCAGTAGCTTAGTGGATAGAACTATATCAAGTGGGGCCTTAGTGGCTCAGTGGATAGAACTATGTTAAGTGGGACCGCAGTGGTCAAGTGGACAGAGAAATACTAAATGGGACCGCAGTCGCTTCAATGTTGAGTTAATTTCTCATCATTTCATTATTACCTACATATATCTATGCAATATTTTTTTCAGTCTTTGTATAGTAACCGAATTTTTTTAACACGGTAACAGTTCTAGCCCCGCGAAAATACAAAAAAAAAAAAAAGGTCACGGGCTGTGTCACCTAGTATTTTAATGGGCGCACCGAGCGACATTCGCCCAGCAAAGTTGGTAACGATGTATGGAAAGTAGTTCCATATCTTAACGTCAAATAAAAAAATGTAAAATAACCATTTGTGATAACTTAAATTATTTATTTCGCTTTTTTTAATATGTAAAAATGTAAAAATGAGCAGATTTATAAAATATTTACTTTCCTAATAATTTCACAGTTTCACTTGACCGACGGAAGAATAAAGTGATGAGGCCCATGGCAATGTTAATTTTACATATGGTGGAGAAATACACAAAATGCATACAAGTATATCTTTATCAGGGCTTTAAAAAGTGCTTATTTTACCGTGAATAACCTTTACCGAGAGTGATCCTTTTTCATGTATTTTTATGTTATATCTCGTGAAAAAAAAAGAAACAACCTATTCCTACAAAATTTGGGAAACAAGTAGTACTGCAGTACGCCGAATAAATTTGTTTATTTTATGCGTGTCAGAAACTTATCTTCAAAATGGCAACCATTTAAACATTTCAGCGTATCATGCTAAATCTGCGTAAAAATGTAACCGGTTTCCACTTAAATTTGTATGTTGGCAGTATGTGCTACAACCATCAGATTTGGTTACATAAAGCCTCTTTTATTCGTAATTTTGTAAGAGCGCCACACTAATAAATACAATTTTAAGCCACGTCTCGGGAACAAAACATCCGATTTCCACCAAATTATTCACATACGTAGCATACGGTAGGCTAGTTAAACTTACGTGAATTAAGTGCATTAGATTCTTATTCTAAAAATTACAGCGCTAGACCTCTAAATATTTTAGATTAATAAACCCTTATTACCAACATATTAGACTAATAACACCCGAAGCTGATACTTTGAACCCTATCTCCGGAATGCAATTGGTTGCATGATGTCTTACGGTACAAGGTTTTCTGGTTTCGAGTCCCGGGTAAGTCTCGTATGTTTGTAATTGTCTCACTACTTTTCCATATGTGTCTGATTCCATAGCTAATGATATTGCTGTCAACGAGATATAGGATATTCACGGTCAAATAAGTACTTTTAAAAGCCCTTCTTAAGATATACTTGTGTGCACGTTGTGTATTATTCCGCCTTATGTAAAATTAACATTGCCATGTCCTCATCACTTTATCCATGCGTCGGTCAAGTGAAATTGTGAAATTATTAGATCAGTAACTATTTCTCAAATTTTCTCATTTTTACACTTTGAAGTATTAAGAAAAAACATAAATAGAAAGAAATAATATTAGTTATCATAAATAGTTACCTAACACTTTTTATTCTACGTTAAGATATGGAACTACTATATTTTAATACTGTTCGTGTGGTAAATTTTAAGGCAGTTAAATTACTGGTTTACGCCCGCTACTCATAAGTATAAGATTTACGCTTCATATAATGGGTTTAATAGTGAATTAAACTAAAAATTAAAAAATAGTTTATAGTTAGTGTAAAATATTTGGTTTTAGGATAGTTTTATGCTTATTTTATATATAAATTACGATTATCATATGGTGCATGCTTCGCTAGATATATTATAGCGGTGTGGTAGTGCATCGATATACCATTTATGTACGTAATCATAAAATGGGCCGTGCTTGAGATATTCGTAATCACCACACCTGGGAAAGTTACGGACAGAGAGAGAGAGAGAGAGAGAGAGAGAGAAGAGATACTATGGTTGGTTATATGATGCCACTTCAGATGCAGCAATTGTGCCGGGCGCATGACAGTTGTCGGCCAACTTCTGCCAGCTTGGCATTCGGGTCTATACCATAAATGAGACATGTGTATTTTGTTATATGGGTAACGTAAGCTTCCCATTCGGAATATAAGAAACAAATACACAATTTACCTCCTTCCTTCAAGTAGGGCTCGTCAGCTTCTGCTAGATATTTAAGTGAACATGCATAGCCTAAAACTTTAACAGCAGGTTACGCAAGTCGGAGTTAAAATTGGTGCGAAACTGCAGAAGGGGCGGGCATACTTAAATGAGGACGCCTATACGCATGTGAAGAGAATCTTTCTTATTTCACCAATAGAAAGTCCGTTTACGCACTGTTGTAGAGTACATCATTATAGTTTTCTAACATGTAGAGTGCATTGTCTGGAATGGATGAGCTAGATGAAAAATAAGATTCATGTGCTACAGTTACAGTCTCTTTTTTTCAATACAAGCAAGCATTTTAATATATGCAAGTTAGCGCTAGCCAGTTATTACTTGGTTGAAAAGGAAGATGTATAAACATAACCCTTTTAGCGCACAAGCTTTATACAGACTCGACATTTCATTAATGGCTCTTATTGCTTGTACATTAATTTTCCGTTTCGGTGAGTACAATAAATGTTGCTGATGTTTAGTCATTTCACGTCTTCGTTAAAATCAAGATCATTCACATTACACAAGGAGATATATTTTAAAATAAACATGCCACACCTACCACTTTATAAGCTTACATGAAAGCGATGTTTAATAAGCTTTATCAAATCAGAAAACTTATATGGTGTGTGGGATCGCACCTGCCTTGCCATTCTGACAAACTGCCTTTTCTGAACACCAGTATGTCCCATGTGTTCCACATTACAGCACCATATATGAAATTGAAAATTTAGCCCAGAGTGAAAGAGAATTTTGGCTGTACGGGATAAAGACACAGTATGGTGGCAAAATAATTTTTATCACTTACGAATATTTCATGGCTTCATTGGAAATGTATTCGGTGTGACTGTGAAAATTTATTTCATCATCTAGGATAATCACAATTTTTTTCACGTATTATATTGGTGTCATCTTGTTACGCACTTTTGGATATTTTCTGAGTGTTCCTTTCAACAGCATCGTCTTAGTAACAATGTGTGTTTTTAGTTTCATTTCGGTAGACTTTCGTCAGAATCAGTTGTCGGCAAATACATACACTTAGCATCGCAAGACAAATCTTTGCGAAAGCGTCATCAAAACTAACACATCCCATGATACTAGTCCTGGCACTGAACTTTGTGGCAGTCGTTTTATAAAGCTGTCAGGTTATTTTCATCTGTGAGAGTTGTACACGCTCTTTCTGCTCCCGAAGAACTTCATGATCGTCGCGATTATTTCCCCGAGCTGTTTCTTTTCTTTCTTCTTCAGTGCCTCATTACTTCCAGCCAGCGAGGAGCATTATGCAAGAGACGGCAGGGAGTCTGTTGTCGCCAGTAAACAAGTCCATCCATCACGGCGCGCAGCTTGGCCTCCGCCCGCGACGACTTGCCAACTATCCAGGCAGCGCGCGCAGCGTCTTTCGCCCTTCGGTTTTAATTAGCTCCCGAGTTCCGTAATGGACGCTTCGTTGTCAGGGTTTGGGTGGGCGTTTTCTGCCACCGACCGGATGACCCGGGCGCCTCTCTCAAACCATTGTTCTCGGGCAGGAAGATCGTCCGAAATACGCATCCCCCGTCGGGCGTCCTTGCACTCTCGACAGTCGTCGGCCCTGTTTCGCGGCGTGGAGGAGTGGGTTCAGTTGAGCTAAGAGATTTTGGCTGCTCATAAGGGTATCATGTACCTGCGCGTCCAAGGTCAAGAAGCGAGGAAACGATACGGGCGACACTACCACGCACGCCTAGTGCCTCATCACTCCTACGCGCAAGGCGTGCAGTGTTTCCGTCGTGACGCTGTGCTGTGCAAACTAGATCTGTAACAGTGGGGTTATATTACTCGCGATGAAAGCCCACAGATTAAACTAAGTCCGTATCGTTGTACTTAAAAAAATGTGAGATTTGACCACTTTCACGATTTTTTTTCTCCAAGAATACACTAAATATGACAAAAGTAAAACGATAGGTGTATAAACAATAGTTTTCCGTCCTTTCTGTTAAAAAGTCGTATTTCGATTACTTTTATTTACCGAGATACGCTTTTGAGCGCAAAGGACGATTTCACAGAAAATGTTCCCGTACATAACTCCCTTAACAACGAGGTCTTGAGAGCCGATGAGAGTGAAAGGACGTGAGAATGTGGCAGCACTGGAATGCAAGGACTTGAGAAACTGGAGATCCCCGAGAAAACCTACCGACCAGCGACATCGTCCGGCACGATTCCCACTAGCGAAAGTCCGGAAATGACACCCGGCCAGGGATTGAAGCCGGTTCGCCATGGTGGGAGGTAAGCAGGCTAACCGCTTAGCCATCGTTGCCCCTGGGAGAAGTGGGGGACGAATTTGTTCTTCGCTATATTTAGATACTGTTATTTCCACTACAGGTTGGGGAAATCAATGTTATAGGCTGTTCGCAGTAAAGTGAGCACTTTTTAAGGCCCTGCTAAATTTTCCCGATCATTTAATTTCTACGTTTCGACCACTTTTTAATGTAAACATTGCAATATGACTAATAAACACAAAGTATACATTTCATCACTCTCAAAAGTCAACGTTTTATGCTACAATAAAATACATTTATATGGGGTTAATGCCTTTTGGAAGGGCCTGAAAAAGTGCTCACTTTACCGTCAACAGCCTATAAATGTTTGGCAACGAAAAATTTTCACCACTAGGTAAGCGCTAGTGCCGGCAATGTACCAAATTTTCTCTATTTTCTACGTTAAAAAAACAGGACAGTTGTAATAATCATAAATCAAATATAAAATAACTTCCTATCTAAGAAAATCTTCCTTTTGTATTGTTCACGTAGCTTAAAATTTTAATTGAAATTTACCTTTTGCAACAATGCGCACCTAGCGGCGGAAATTTTCCCTATGTCAAACTCTCCCATAAGAAATCACGTTTTGTTCCCAACCTGAGTAGAATAATCCGTATTTTTGACCAGTCTCTCGTAACTCGAATAGGGCAATCGAATCCTTATCGATATACCCGGAGTCTGTCCGAAGCCATGGTTCTCCGATCTTACAACTTCGGCATTAAAGAAAAATATAATACTTTTAAACAAAGTATATATGTATTATATTCTCATGACATAAATAAACAATAAACATTAATGTATCTTCTTTCTTTAGATATTGTATATACTCATGGTTGATTTGCATATTTTTATTTCGATGGTGGTAGCACAGACTGCTTTGTGTAAGCGCCCTTCACGTCTGTTTATTCGTGTTGCGTGTATTTTCATGAATATACGCGTAAAACTGGTTGTATGTCATCTTCGCAGTCACAGTTTACATTCGCTCAAGTGTATCTGTGATACGAAATAACTGCGTATTAAAGACGCATCAATAATATTTCCCAGAAAACACAGTCCAGTCACAATAATAAAACAGCTGACGAGGTCTCGACAACACGACCAACATAACGAAGTGAGAATGTATATTTTACTCGATGACTTAAAGTTGGCATTATCTTAAAACCTACTTCGGCTTGCTTCGGCAAACAAAGGAATAGGATAATGATCTATCGCGAAAATACATTGTAAAATATTATTCGCAAATTTACCACACAAGTATATAGATAGAGTGAGTGAGCACGAACGATAAATTCGTTCCCCATACACCCATGGTAGTGTTCGCACATTTGCTCCGGTAACAACTTTGTATAGTACAAAGCCAAACATTTCTATATACGCAACCTGACATAAAGTGCTGTTCCCATACACTGTACAGATTTAAAACTTCCAGTACAGTTTAGAAAGTTTACCTGAAATTTTATTACAGTGTACGCTTGAGTTACAACTCTCTACTTGTATGCTTCTTGGTTTTGAGCCGCATGCCCTCCTCCACCGACTAGAAGACGTCGCAGCTTTCGAGGTAGCATATTGGCATACTGCTCCACTGATGAGTTGCCTTCATGTGCCCTGAGTGATCACTCACGCAAAGCCGTGTATTTCGTCATTTTTGTATGCTGTTCACGTTCAACTGAGCAGCTTTGAAATCAACCTGCCAAAGAATTTCACTGTGCCCATCTACAAATACAGGATTAGTGCGAATTTGACCGATAAACTTACTGGGGAGATACACTATGCAAGATTAGGTAGGGTGTACATTTAAGAATGTGGTCGAATGTGCATATTAAGGTAGGTACGAGCACTTGAAAATTGATTTTGACAATTGATTTTACGAAAAATATCGCGAACCTCTCGAGACAAAACAATAAATTTCTGGATACGTTTTTGGTCGATAGACTACCTCATACCCCACCACGTTACGTTGGTAATTATCATTCCCCTTCATAAGAATTTGGAGTTGCTAGATTCCGATCGCATGGCATTTCGTAACCGTAATATTGTATCGTGGTTTGATGACTGTTTATGAAAGGGCACGTGTAAATAATCAAACGAGGTTGTCTTAGTAACACAGGCGCCAGCCAACCGTTCTCCCAAAAACAGCGACCAACCTAACGTGGCGGGGTGGTAGGTCTGCTCGCTGCTTCTGATATTTTAAATTAAATTAGTTCTCGTTGTCCATTGTCCTGTGCTCCTACCCCCTTATAAAATGCATTCTCGTCCACGTTCGTAAACGTATGCCCTACTTAATATTGCATAAGAAATCTTCCCAGTAAGTTTGTCGGTCGAATTCACACTCATCCTGTATTTTAAGTGGCACACTGACTGGCATACTCCCACTAAAGAAGGTACTGATGGAAGGTAAACAGTTCCGAGTATTAACGTTCACGAAAAAGGTGAGGTAAACAAACATTTGTGAATACTCCAGTGGATTCCTTAACTTAAAGTTTTTAAATTGCACATAACTGTAAGAATTAGCAAGTTATTTTTATAACAAATTAATCTTTTGACTTGACCAACATATGAATAAAGTGATGTAGCACATAAAAATGATAATTTTACCTATGATAGTAGAATACACATTGCGTATACAAGCTTACTCAGGGCTTTCAAAACTGCCCAACGGCCTATACCCGCGATGTATTAAGTGAAGACATTTTATATAGTTTTATGGAAGTACATTACAGGATGTTGCGAAATTACATGACAATACTTCCGGGAAACATTCCTCACACCTGGAGGATAAAAAAATGTTTTATGAACATAGGTCCGCAAAACATGTGTTTCTTTACTACATGCCGTAATACATAACGTTCACTCTAAATCTGAATGAGTTATTTTTTACTGATTGTCAGTTGAAACTGCTCTATCCGGAATCAGTAGAATAAGAAAACTACTAATATCTTCAGTTAAATGAAATCCACCAATACAAACAGCAGAAAAGCAGTTATTTATAGTCGATTAATAAAAAGTACAAGGATTTAAAAACCGCACATTACGGTTTGAAATAAATTAAGTAAAGTTATTTTGTCGCAAAACAAAATTATTCGCCTACATGTACACTTCTCGTCACAAAAAATGAGCGGTCTCGTGTAGCTGAAAATATTTCTAAGTCCCCTTCGAGTATGTTCGGCAGGCTGCCCCCTCCCAAGTCACAGGCGCGTGCCGCGGAGTGGGCGTGGCTAACTGCTGTAGGGAACATGGCGTTGGAGGAAAAAGCATACAAAACACGAATAATATTCCTTTAAGCTCAGTTTAGTCCGAATATATTCCAACATATTATATGTATTGCAGTTAAAGCAAATTAGCGGTGAAAACCGCCGGAATCATGAAATAGCCTTTATCACATCTGAGAAACAATTAGTAAATAATAAATTTGAACAGACCACATTGAAACACTGGAAAAAATACTTCCAAATCATGCATAATTTTAAATTTGAAATGAGGTATTACATTCTAAATCCCCTTGCCAACACACACGAGATCTTTGAAAACATAAAGTGATAATAACTAAAAACATTCAATTATACATTATGTAAAATAATGTTTTCATATGTAAGATAATTAGAGACAGTGAAATTTGTCGGAATCAATGGTCTGAATTCTAGGCTTCACAGTCCAATGAATACTCGATCAACTACTGTATATTGACTCTTTGTTTCTCCAGTAAGTGGCCAATATTACTCCAAATACACAGCACGTGATCCGAAAAGTCTTTTATTGCATTCGTATTAGCTTCACACATTCCTGAGCGAGCCTTGTTAACTGTGATCCAATGGAAAGGTGGATTACGTCTATAAATGTGTAAAGTTTAGCTTGTCTTCAAAATATTTTTGGGCAGTTTTCCTGTTCCATGTGATGATAATGCGGAAAATTTAAACAATTTAGTTCCGTTCATAAAGTAAAAGCCTATTTACATGTGCCGTGATGATTACCCGACATGTCTTAACCAAATTTGGATTACAGGAAATAGTTATTGATTATTAAAGTGTTATAAGACGAAATTACCACAATATCATCTGCGGGAGTAATTATAGTCTCTTGAAAGATCTACGGTAATTTAAAAATACTCAAAATATTCACCTTTAAAAAAGTAATAACATAAATAAAACACATACAGCGAGCTACTAGATATATTTCGAAGGAAAATATTCGCATTAAATAAATGTTTTGAATTTACGCGAGCACTTCTTGATGCCTGTTGCATTTAATATATGGATGTGTGCACCAAAATCCCAATAAAGATTACGTATTAAGTCGTAACTCTGTTTTTATTTTCAATTATGTACGAACTGAAGTTAAATAAAAGTGCTTGCAATTGCCATGTGTGTATTATAACACCATTACGAAAAGTGTAAAGAGCTCACTTTGGCGCGAACAGCCTATAGTACCGTTATATCTAAGCTGGACAGTTCACTCGACGTATTTTGTCATGATGTGGTTTCTCACCCAACTGCCTCCATTGACGATTCGTGCTAGTAATTCTAAGTAAACCAATTTAAAACACTCAGTGGCTGGAAGATACCACACTGACCAGCCCCTTAACTCATTCGTGAGTACATGTGTAAGTGTGCTTTCTAGCAACTGGTCTCTCAGTGTTTGACGCCATGTTATGCAAATGTTAGCCACTGTGGCGTACACAATTTGTTTAATAATATGTCACATTGTGATTACAAACATGATACTCCAACATTCTATATATATTTTGTTATAAATCGTTGTCAATCCCACAACTACAAAATAAGCATAATATATCCCAATTTGATACTTGCGTTATCTTGGACTGTCTTACACACGAAACATTCGCACATATAAACATTTACTAAATAAATGCTTATTCTAAAAATTACCTTCCTTGCGGGATAAAGTATAGCATTTTCTAAGTTTAAGTCCAAATTGGTTGACAAAAAACTAAAGTTTAACCGTCAGTAGACTGTATTCAGTGTCTGTAAGGAATACACAAATAGAGATAGAGAATAGAATTTTCTGTATAACACATCTACCAAAATCTGACTTTCAAAACCGTAGATGTTATACTAACGTAAAGGGTTGAGGGAGTGCAGGTAAGTTTTAAAGATTATTAATATGACATACAATCAAATGAAATTATACTGAGGCAGAGTTCCAAAATGTCGTATAGGGATGTCCATTCTGATCTACTTAAGCGTCATTTCTCAGTGATTGTTTAGCAATATTTATTGATTTATTAACAATTTGTAACCCTTTATTTCTAACCCTTTATTCTCCGTTTATTATGTTAAGTTGTGCAAGTCAGAAAAGGAATAAATTCACAATAACAATTTAATTTGTAATGTGGTGAATAGTACATAAAAAGTCTTTGGCTTAAAGGGGGGGGTGATAGAAATGGAAGAACCGCCCGCCGCCTTGTTGGAAATTCCCTGTTGTCCATTTCGCCCTCAAAATTTCCTTTTCTTCCCTATTAAATGTCCCTACATTTTTTCCTTTTTCCTTAAACATTTATCATCCCCCCCCCCCCCCCCGCCACAATAATTCTAATTTTCTCAGGCGGATCAGTGACCATGGGTAAGATCAGCGACCCAATGTCAGAAATCATCGACCAAGGTGACCGGGATTCAAGACCCCGGGGTCAGGAGAGCATGACTCAAGATCTTTGAACTTGACCTTAGACGGTTGACCCAAACAATCCCAAAAAAGTACTAAATAACAAATGACAAATTTTTCAAAAAAAATAAAAAATAAAAAATTCTAAAAATCATATTACTAAAGTATTGAAAAAATGTTTTAAAAATTATAAAAAAGAAAATATTTATAGAAATCGTTAAGAATGTTTATTAATTATTATTAAAAATTATTAAATAAATATAACAAATCGTTTAAAATGTATTTAAAAAATGGACTTTCAAGAGGTCATCCCTCACCCATACCCATCTTGGAAGGTGCAAAAGACGGCCATCGTGATAGGTGGCCACTATTTTGGTAGGCGACCGCCATCTTGGCCGACATTATCTGTCCGTCATATTGGATGCAAGTAACAGTGACCTCAACACCATGACCTTGAATGACTTTGAAAACAAAAAATCTAGAAAAAATACATAAACGCCAGCATGCATAACATTATTAACTAATTCCACAATATTAGAAGCAAACGATATTTAGCATTGAGACCATGACCTTGAATGACCTTGATAACGCATGCTCGAGAAAAAACACATAAAAGTTACCAAGCAATATAGATTACTGACTACCACCGCCATATTGAATGCAGACTACCCTGACCTTTACCCCATCACTTAGAAAGACCTTGAAAACTAAAACTCGAGAAAAATACACAAAAGTTAGCAAGCATAATACATTACTGACTAGCCGCCATATTGGATGCAGACTACCTTGACCCCATGACCTGAAATGACTTTGAAAACAAAAACTCAAGAAATAATACATGAAAGTCAGCAAGCGTAACACTTTACAAACTACCACCGCCATATTGAATGCAGACTACCTTGACATTGACCCCATGATGTCGAATGACCTTGAAAACAAAAACCCGAGAAAAAATACATAAAAGAGTGCAAGCATAATAAATTGCACAGAACTACCACCATACTGGCTATAGGTACCCTCATTCTTGACCCCATGACCTTGAATGACCTTTAAAACAAAATATCAAGAATAAATACACAAAAGTCAACAAGCTTCTTATATTTCTAACTACGGCCACCATATAAAATACAGATGACCGTAACCAGGACCCCATGACCTTGAAAACAAAAACTCTAGAGAAATACATAAAAGTCAACATGAATATTATATTACTAAGAACTACCACCATATTAGATGCAGGTGACCTGAAGCGTGACCCCATGACCTTGAATGACTGTGAAAACAAAAACTAGAGAAAATACATAAAAGTCAGAAAGCATATTACATTAAAGACTACTACCATCATATTTAATTATTCTAACATGTTCAACGCCATTTATAATTAGCAGGCATAGGTAAAAGCCTTTTCAAGAACAAAATATGCATTATATCCTAAGCCCTCTGAGAAGCATTGTAAGCATTGCTGGCTGCCATTTTGTACTAGTTGATGTTATAACTACTTACTATATATAATATGTACTAATTTTGACCTCTATGAAGGCAATATGGTCCAACATGCTTCAAAATTCTTCTATGAATAGTTGTATGCCGTTTTCAATCCACTAAAGTTATAGCTGCCAAATTTATGACGTGCAACTTATGTCCTCGCACAAGGCGATTTGGCTATTATACTTTATGTCTTCTGGTAGACACAGTTGCCTACAATTTTCAACATAGTGAACCTATATATGCTATATTCATATGTAGCACCCGTGATATCAAACAAGGTGATATATATGGACTACTATACAACAAACTTTCATTAACCCTTTGGATAAACCTGTTACTGGTGCCAGAATAGTTGACAACCCTATCAGCTGCTTTGTTGATCGGCATGCCTTAACACTTATACCTATTTAGCTTCGCGGTCACAACACCTACTCATACTTTTTACTACTTCCCTTTCAATTCTATAAATAGCCATCTTATATATTCTTAAACATTCACCGATATCTATCAAAATCGAAATCAGCAGTTAAACTGTGTGTGGTGGAGCAATGTTTCTAGGTCGGATGCTACAAAGCCAGAGCCGCATACATAGTTGTTTCAACTATCCCCAACAAACACGCGCACCCACGTTCATACAAGTGTCACAACGTCTGGCGCAGACAGTAACTTGCTTCTTGAACGCTGATCCGGACCTGGTCGAACGAGCGTATATATTTCTGCTCTGTAACTAGGCCAAACAATCATATAGGGCATTTGGAAAGCTTTCAGTCATTCTCGTACAAATATCCCTGCAACTGAGCGTGCAATGCCATCTCATTTTGAAATATTTTAGTGCTTAAAGTTGAGAGATAATTTTCCCGCATTATCCTCAGTTCATGGCATGGCAAAGTAATATTTTCGGCTATACTTTTATACTGGTTTCATCAACTACATTGTTTTTATTCCTGTTAAGAAAATATTCTTTAAAATGAGCACTTTTAGGCAGACATAGCCATTTAAAACGTTGCGCTGATATTAATACACTTAATACACTTGGTTTTAGTGTGTTAGTACACATTTTCTGTTACGATGTCATTGTGTATATAAGACATAACTATAATCCGAAAGTGAACATTAAGTATTCCTGGAGCCACGGTGGTGTAGTGGTTAGACTACTCTCCTCCCACCATGGCGAACCGGGTTCGATTCTCGGGCAGATCGCCCCCGGATTTTCGCATGTGGGAAGCGTGCAGGACGATGCCGCTGGTCGGCGGGTTTTCTCACTGATCTCCCATCTCCCCCACCCTTGCATTCCAGCGCTGCGCCATAGTCATCACGCTTTACGCTCAAGGTCGCTCAAGACGTCGGTGTTAAAGAGCCACCCAAATATCTTAACTTGCTCATTAAGCATTCCGCCAACCAGAACGTATTTTGCCCAGGACGAGACACTAAGGACGACCCAGGCATGCACATCGCATGCGTCATCGTCTCTATGTGCAAGGTACTGAACAAGTGTGCAGTCTTTCCTTCAAAAACGTACCTCTAAGACATCTTTAAAATTAGGCCTATTTCATAAAATATTTGTAACATTTTCTGATTACCAAACAATAAAGTAAAAATATATTTAGCTTCTAGTTCCTTGTCATGTATTTAAATCGTAATCCTATATTCGTAAACCGAGCTTTCCCCCATGCACGAAAACGGTAATGCTGAATATCTGTTTACATTTGGACAGCTTCGTTTGTTGTGAATGTGAACTGAACCAGTCTTTAGTGTGAAATCATCCAACGGACACCCTGGAAAATGTTTTTAGTAAAGAGTATAGATAACCGTGCCGCTAGTGATCTCCGCCCGCTGCAGCGCCCGTCCGTGTCCAGCCCATTACTGACGGACGAATGAGCTCAAGGTCCATGATGTCTGGCGCGGACAATAGTGCGAGCTGCAAGCAGTGGGAACCTCACAGAGCCAGGCGGACTATGAAGTGGTTGAATGGGGGACATCACCTGACTGCTTGTTCGTTTTTTCTCGGCACTAGTCATACATTGTATAAAAAGACGTCTACTAGGCTTATTTACTCAAACAAATTCTCACTTAGGAAATAAAATCGACTTAATTATTTGTTCTTGCAAAAATATCTTCGGAAAGCAAAGTTAGGGTGTAAACATGTTGAGATAGTTTTTAATAATGTATTCATTCATAGTTACACGTATACATTAGATTAACAAAACAATTGTTTGACTAAGTAATGTAATACACCGCAAGTGCATTGTAATTTTTCCTGTATACTTTTTTATGTCATATGTCTTCTCTTTTAAATTTTTGTAATTTATTTTAACTTTCTCACCAAACATTGAATTTTAGGTCTGAAAGTATTAAAACTAACAAGGGAAATTGAGTCTGTGTATTACAGACCACAAGATTAACCGAAGCTGAGTATTTGCGATTTTTCATAAGAAAAAAAGTCTTCCACAAAGACTCATGGTTCCGAACATATTCACAGTTCAGTCGGAAAGTTAAAACATAATAGGAATAATAGGCAAGCGTTCGTATGGCACGTACAAACCCCGTATTTCACGTCTTATCTAAGTGGCAAATCCAAGTAACATATGATATTTTATGGTTACAAAATTAACATTAATTGAGAACGGAGATGAACAATTTAGATGTGAAATACTGTATGTAGGTGAAACACAGTCTTAAGTTAACACCAGTGACATGAGAGATGCGTAAGCGGCGCTTAACTAAGGTCTTCAGCGTTGGTGTTGAAGCTGATGGAGCATCAACAGAAAACTGAGTAGCGGGAGTACCCCGACACTACCCACCGGCCAACAGAAACACCCACCATGTCTCCTACACATGAAAATACGGATTTGACTCTGGTTTGTCGAGGTGCGAGGCGAGTAGTCTCACAGTTACAACACAACAGCTCCTATAAGCGATTAAATATTATAAAAATACACATCACTTTTCTTGGCGAGCTGGTATTCCCAGAGGAATAACTTTTTCGTTTACTTTGTAAAAGCGACAAGATAAACGTGAAGCTCCGCATTAATGTTATTTAACCTGTATTTTAGTGCTTCGCTAAGTCAGTAAGCAAGACAAACAATCTTGCTTCCTTGAATACCGCTATGTAGAAGCAGAGGCCCTACTTCCATCCAAGTCTAATGTTGTAATACCATTTTATGTAAAATGTTTTAATGCAGACTGCCCAATAAAGCCATGGTAATCAAATATACCGATTTCTACTGCTGTGTTAAGCGAGTGAGGAGGTGACGTTTCAGGTCAGAGATGCATGCAGCAGCGAAACTAACGCTGCAACTCACATCATTATGTTTGGACTACAGTATCGTAGAAGGCCATAGACAGTTCCTTCACACCCGCTCTCCAGTTTCCTAGAGGGCCGTGCTTTGTAGACGTCATCGTATAAAGCAAAGAAAATACACACATTTAGGACGATTAAGTGAAATAGCTTATAAAGTTTTTTTAATCTGGCACTTGAACTTGTCAAAGTTGTCAGAAAACAAGCGAGATGCCCTCGGGCATCTTAGTTGTACATTGTCTCCCTTAATACAAAATGGTTGCAAATTAAAGAAATTAATCCAGTTTTTACAAACAGCTACAATATATTTTTCTGCATTGGAAATTGTGTAGAGAATAAAATGTTCTACAAAAAATGTTTTTATTCATTGTGTCGATATTTTAATGGCTGAGAAATTTCACACAGTTAAACTCTAATAGATATATACTTGAGCATATTAATACCCACTTTATTGATGATAAAAAGAAAGTTAAACTGAATAACTTTGATAATTCCTTTATTATTTTATGTTAAACAACATTTATCCTACCAATATGGGCCCAGAAAGTAATTCTTCAAGATATTTTGTATTGTATAACATGTTTTGCTTAAAGCACAGCTAACGTCTCATTTCATTCGAATGTTTATTTTCAATTTGCTGTGTTATTTCGATCAAATTTCCGATAACATTCACTAGTACATGGGCAGTGTTTCAAAATTGTATGACCCCCCACCCCCCTCCTGCCACTTTTTTTTTTAGTTCCTTGGTTACACGGTGCCGTGGTTATAGATACGTAATCAAAATGTTCGTATGGCCACCATTTTAAAAAACACGTGACCGACCCACGTAAAACATATATGTTTATTTGATCACCGTGGTGAATCTTGTTTGCCAAATTAGGTAGTAATAGATTTATTGTTTCCCGACATTTGACACAATATACTGTCGTCTAGCACTACCTAATAATATGGCGGACAAAAGAGACAATTCACCAGCATGTTTAATACCTGTAGGTGATACGTTCAACGCACCAAGTTTGGTTGAAATTGTTCAAACAGTATGGTACACTGTATACCAAGTCAACCTAAAATATTTATATAGTCACCATGTTGAAAACAAGTTTCTTACACATTTAAATCGCATATGTTAACATGACATACATAGTATTAGATACAGTATACAAAGTTTGGTTGAAATTGGTCATATCGTTTCATAGACACAGCATAGGTACCAAAATGTATTTATTGCCACCAATTTAAAAATAAATGATTGGCCCAATTAATTCATATCAGCGTACTTTTTGTTTGTCAAATTTGGTAGGAATGTGTATATTGTTTTCCGAATTACGATACAATAATTTAATTTTTTCGTGCTACGCTATATTACAAAATGGTAAACTAAATTGGTTATTTCTTGGCATATTTAATGTTTTTAGGCGATATGTTCTTCATATAAAATATAATAGAATTATATTATATGTATGTGTCTGGATATATATATATATATATATATATATATATATATATATATACATATATATAAAGATTTAAAAAGAAATATTTAGCAACGTTTTGAAAATATAGCAAGTTCCACATTACTCTTAAATGTATAAGGTACCATGGTCTACTATATGCCTTAAAGGTACTAGTTAGCTGCAAAATGTGGCAAGAATCTATTTCCGAGATATGATGTAAAAGCTTATTGTTTTCATGATGTGCTACCTTCCACAATGGCGAACCAATAAGAACGTACCTTCCTAGATTAAAGACGTACATGATTACCTGTGAAAATATAATATTTGGCATTACCTAGTAAAATAATTCTCCAGATATGAAATAGCAACCGTTTTGAAAATAAGCAAACGGCTTGGCAGACCATTGTAAAATTGGGCGTCCTTACTAAGTTATATGTGTACCGAATTTGGTGAAATATGTTTCACGGGTACGAATATTATTATGAGCGGACATACAGTACATCACAGACACATATTTGCATGATTTCATAAGCCCATTATCCGAAGGAAAGTAGTTTAAAGTTAAATTGAATTGAATGTTTCTAGTTAAGCAAGGAAATATGGTGAAACAATCATGTTTAGAATTAGTAAACAATCGTTTAATACAGCAGCACCACACTATTTTCAAAATATATTGTTTATGACAGAAAATAAATTTCTCGTAAGAAAAAATTAATAAATGTTTTAAATATTATAAGCTGAGTATAAAGTTTTATTGTTAATGTTTAAATGGGTTCGGAAAGTGTTTTGTACAACTAGGGTCGTACCCTGTTAGGTTTCCTCGCATGGTTTGGTTTCACAGAATTCTTTGTGGATGTCATTATTTTCGTTTTTCCCTAAAGAATGTAGCTTAATACAATATACGTAACATTTTGTTGGTTGAACGATGCAATGAGATACTAAACTAAAACGTTCTTGTTTGACTTCACGCTTCATACTCCAACGCAGAAGAAAACAATGAGAATAATTAAGTCTGGCGGAAGAAAGTTTTCCTCCGCTTGAGAGATAAATTAGGTAACGTCACACACAACAATTTCTTCTGGAATCACTCTCCAAAATGTTGTGTTGCTTTTGTTGTCTTCTCTAAAATATGCGGTAGTAAAAGTTATCTTCTTGATTCGCAACCCGTGCAACAAATATTTACTGATCTCTGGCATGGGGACAATATATTATGTAATCATGTTCAAATCGTAGTTATACTTATATTCACGATGAATTCTCACGACACACTTTATGATTTTTTAGTTTTGTGCGGAGTGTACGAAGTCAGGAATGCGATTCCCTATAACGTACAATATACAGGTTACGTAAAGAAACATACAGTATGTGCTGTTATGATTACGAGCGGTACACGCAGCGACGTGTGCAGAGCTCCAGGTGTCAATGCATATACAGTAGTTAGATGGCGGAGGCCAAGTTGGCCAGGCTGTTGTAGCAGCCTGCCTGTCTACGTGGGTCCCTCGCAGATCTAAGTGTTACACTGCCGTTTTGATGGCGTGTAGTACAGTGACGTTCGCTGTTCGCTACCGTTTCTCAGACCCAAACACAGTGATTAATAGTTTATATTGCTGTTTCGAATATGTACTGTATACACAATAGATATTACAGTTCGTTACGTTACTCAGAGTTACCACTTCCGCAAAATGGCAATTAGGTTAACATGCAGCAAGCGAATTCTTTTCAAGTCTTTACAATCAAGTCTTCGAATCGCAAAGAGTATAATCATCATTGTCCTGCAGACGATATTTGGAGATCACAGTTACATACATTTTAATGAATAAGTATATAATATACAAACAACTAGTCATCAGTTAAGCTTTCGCCATGCAGGGTTCCGGATTTGTTGAATTATTCGGTGACTGCGCAATAAACAACTAATTCCAAGATGATGTCCATTGAATGGCAATTGTAAAGCGAGGGAAAGCTTTTTTTTTTTTGTTATTTTTATTGATATGCTTTGAACTTGATGTAGAATTGCCTGTTTCTTTAGTGTTCCTTTAAAATTTTCAAGGTGAAAATGCAACAAATCCAAGGTCACAAAAGTCAGTAGATATGCCGGATACAGAACCAAAATGATATATTATTAGTAACTTAGAGCCATGTTCGTGAATCCTGTATTAATATCGTCAAAACAAATATAATTAAACGGGTAAATTAAACATTTATCATACGTTGTGTAACTGAAAACAACATAATATGACAGGACTCGCACCGGACGCACATATTAGGATGATATAGAGCATGTATTTACATTTGGACAAGAAATGAAGGTAAAAGCAAATTTCTGTTCATGAAACATTTTTTATGATGTCCCTCCTTCCATGGTGTTCATGAAATTATCAGAACTAATTTCTTTATTGTATGTATAATACGACAGTTAAACTTCCATTTTCCACAATATCATCATGTAGGCTTTGAGGCTGCTGGCTGATATTGACACTTTGTTGATATAAATGTCTTTGGATAAGTGATGTTCTGTTTTGGCAAAAGGTGAACATTGGATGGAACAATCTACTGTACCGTCGAACTAAAACGATAACAAGAAATTTGTTTTCAATTCTTGAATTTAAATATCTGTGTACACAATGAAGTTACCGACTGACTGACTCATTGACCAATATACAGACAAAACGGCTAGATGCAAAGTTAGAAAATGCAGTGTTGGTTTTCCTTCTGGATGCAGGCATCCACTGAGAAAGGATTTTTCGAAATTTAACCCCTAAGAGGATGAAAAGAGGTAAAGCATGTTTTTGAGGAAATCTCAATAGCTGATTAATCCGACGAGGTATGATTGTGCTTAAAGCTTCAAAATTTTCCCTATACATATACCACAAAACTGATTTCAGGATTATTTGAAATCCAACAACTGAGAGGGTGAAAAGCGGTAAAATATATTTTGGGGAATCCCTCAATATCGTATTAACCTAATGAGATATCGCTATGCTCTTAACTTCAAACGATAACACATAAAAATATTTTTAAATTTAAACATTAAGTGGATGAAAAGTGTTCAAATATGCTATCGACGTCTTAATTATCGTGCATTAAAGTGATAATATATTGTTAATGTGTATGTTTCAAAGGGCTACCTATACAAATGCCTAAACATTCATTGTGTTTTGGAAAACTCATCAATAGCTCAGTAACTCGATATGATATAGCCATGATCTTTGCTTTAAACGGTTGGTTACATAAATACCTAAAACCCATTACAGAAATTGTCCAAATTCAAATCCCTGAGAAAATGAAGAAGGTTCGAATGTTTTCTCGATGATGTTTTGTGAACTTATGAAACGAAAAAGTATGGATAAAAATTAACCTGTCACACTGACAAAAAAAAATGTTTCTTACATTCTCAACAAATATTGACTAAATCCAAACAGGTTCAATAATGAAATAGTCAATTAAATATATCACGCTATGTTTTTTTCTTATGAGGTTCTCTGTACGTACATAAGGTGTTATTACACTTTATGCCGCAGTTAATAATCTCACACGTTATTTTCAATCAAGAGGGAATTGGGATATGAAACCAATTCCATCTGCACAGTAACCATCTGCGAGTAACGACATTTAATTGATTTCTTGTAAACAGAACTATCAGAAATATAAACTTGCGAATCATGTTGAGAACTGCTAAAATGACATGTTATAACAGTGGCGAGGTCATTTGTTTATGTTTCGTTTCCCAACAAACCTGAGCAGGCCCGGCATCGTAATAACACCCAGCCGTCGCAGACCCGCCATCGTAACGACATACAGCCTTTGCAGGCCCAACACTGTCGGCCAACAGTTAGCCACCAGTCCATGTTTCCATTGGGCCGCTTCCGGCATAAGACAGCGGGGCCGGTATCGGCTGGCCGAAGTTTGTCGGCTAGCTTTTCCCGGCCCGATTCTGGCCCGTATTTTCCGTGTTTGCTGGGAAGTAATTTTTTGTATCACATTAAATAAAAAGTGTTAGGTAACCGTTTCTGACAATTTAAATTCTTTCCTTCACTTTCTGTTTTTTTAATGCATCGAAGTGTAAAAATGAGCATATTCATAAAATATAAACTTGTCTAATAATTTCAATGTTTCACTTGACCGACGCATGAATAAAGTGATGAGACCCATGACAATATTAACATTACATAAGGCGGTAGAATACGCAACGTGCATACAAGTAGATCTTAAGCAGAGCATTCAGAAGTGCTCATTTTACCGTGAATAGCCTATACCACCAAAACGCTGCAATACACTCTAAATCTAATCAGACAGAACGTTACTGTTACAATCAGTCTGCAGTACCTTGCTGATTCAACAGTCGCTTCAGTAGCTCTAACTAATGAATCAGTGAAAACATGCCATTTATTCAGCGACTTTTTCCACTGATTCATCAGTAATTTTTTTCACTGTTTTTTAGTGGTTTGTTTTTTAACTGGTGGATCAGTTAAACAGCATGTAAAAATGGCCGTCAAACAACGTTTAAAATGCCTGTTTAACAATGTGTATCAAGTGAAATAACAACGAATAATATAATAAACCCAATAGAAAATACTGTCTAAGATGTGTTTCTTCTTTCAAAACACCCTTTTATCCTGTAATATGGACATTAAGCCTTTCATTTCGTTTATATGTAATCACCACAGCGCTGTGTTTGAAGGTTTAAACTGCATATAATGTGGCGAAGAGAGTACACTCATACATAGTATCCGTTTTAACAATACCAACAGTTCCAATAAAACAACATACGAAAAGTAAGGGCATACAATTTAAATCTTCACGATTTAGATGAGAACTATAAGACCTATACTTTGCTCATATTTTTAACTTAACCTGGAAACAGATGGTATGGTAACGACCTAAAAGCGAAATGGAAAATTTATTTGTGTGTTGAATCCCGGCCACCTCCGATATTGTTTTTACTTCTTTAAATCTCGGTAAATCGCGCAATATAAATAATAAACTATCCTTAAGTATGTTTATTTCACGTAATTTATTTATGCTAAATTCCATAAAATCAATATTTAATTCGCCAGTGCATTCGGCCGTCACTTATTCACTCAGTGAAATTGTCTCTCGTCACTACTTCAGTAAGTGTAAAATTTTTCACTGAAACAATCAGTTGTTTTCCGCTGATTTTAAGTGAAGCCATTTGTACTGATTGGAGTGGTTGAATTTCACTGCGAATCAATGGTTTACCACTGATCCGAATTTAGAGTGTAGCACTGGGCTCAAAGTGAAGGCTTGACAAAAATATGTAATCAAGGCGACATCCTGTTCAATTTCATTTTCAGTTTTATGCTACTGCAAGGAAAATTTGCGTGGGGAATATTTTATATACTCTAGGAACAAAGAATTATAATTGCAATTAACAGATATAAATTTAGTATATCATACAAGCATGTAGATACATTACCGCCATGAGTAAAACGTTCGGTATTCGGCTATACTACTAGGTTCCGAAACCCAGTTTCTCAGTGCTCCTCGTTAATTGTTATATTGTTCTTGGTGTTACTTGTATTCCAATCTGTTTTTGCATATTCGCGGATAATACAGAAGACCTAACTTTTGCATCTTTCTTGATCATTCTTTATCATCATCATAGAGGTTTCCCACCAGACATCCATAATTTCATTTTCGTTTTCGCTTGTCTCCACTTTGTCACTAGGTGCAATTAGGATTGCATATTACTATACTTTCGGAGGATCTCTTTCTATTGAATTGTGTTTCCAGTGAATGTGTATGTGAAATCAGCTTTGTTTTACAACATTTTTGAGAATTTTGGTTAAATGGTTACATAGTACATAATTTCAAAGTGAATAAATCAACTTACTGTGTTGCCCTGTCGGCCAGATTTTGTAGGCGACTTAATCTTGATCGGTTTATTAAAGCTTTCGATTCTCTAAATCACTACATTACGTGACTTTGTACAAGAATGTTTGGAATTTCAGGGTATTATTTTTGTTTACAATGCGGTGAAACAATGGTGTGTCTCGTTTCCCCAGTAGTTGCTTTCTCTTTGCGACCTTTTATCGTTCTGTAGTCAACTAGTCACACCATTATGCAGCTGTATGTGGCAGAATATATCAGTGAGTTAGTCTGTCCCTTGTTTCTCTATTCAAAACAAAACCAAATTAATTTAAATTATAATTCAATAGGTATTGTTAGCACAATGCTCTCATCGCATTTGTTTCACATGTTAGCACACTTATAAATGAAAACAAATTAGTTCCATCGATACTAAAAACTTGCAATGAAAAATCTATAATATACAATCAGTAAACATATATAGCACGTCTACATCTTGTATGTTATACATGTAAGTACGCTGTCGAATAAATTGGAAGAGTTAAATTGGCTGGTAAACACAGTTTTTCAAATTTGTAAACCCTGTGCCTATAAAACACATATGGTCGCCGGCTTGTGGAAATAATCGGTGGGTCACAACAATGGCTACCTTTTAAGGTTGAATATATTAAAAATGGCCGTTGTAGTTGAGTTGTGAGATCTGGGCAGCTCTTAAGATCGAGTTATTGAGAAATGATGAGGGCTAAATGAGTTGAGAATTGAGCAGCGTCGGAACGCAGTGGCGGGGGACACGGGAGATCCCAAATAAAACCAACCAGCACGATTCCCACAAGCGAAAATCAGAAGTTACCCATCCGGGGATTGAACCCTGTTCGCCTTGGTGGGAGGCGAGAAGTGTAACCGCTTAGCCCCCATGGCCATTGTATAGAGGAATTGATCGAATATGAGCCGTGGTCAATTAACTCCGCGATCAAAATTCCTGAATATTGCACCAGAACTTATCAAATATTTGTATGATTCTGTAAATTTTAGCTGGCCTTTGATACTCAGATTAAAAATGTAGGTATGGAACAAAATAAAGAAGTACGAAATACAGTTCGAGGTACAGTTTTTTAGCGTTTCCTCTTTACTGAACTGGAAATGAAAAATGAAACACTATATTAGTTCAAGGCAGATAGAAAACATATATTGGAATTTTCCTCTTCGAATTATAAATGTCGGTCTAGAATGACACAAGGAAGTACGAGATATAGTTCGAGATACAGTTAATTCATATTTATGCTTCAATGAACTAGAAATGCAACTGTGAACATAATTTTAGTTCACGGTAGGCCGTGAACATGTATTGGAATTGTCTACCTTGAATCTAAAACGTCGGACTATAAATCATAAGGAAGTACGAGATGTAGTTGTAGATACAGTTCTTTCATATTTCCTCTGCAGTGAACTGGAAATGAAATCGCACATTTTCTTAAAGTTAAGGGCAATTCGTGGACTTAAATGTGAACTTTATTCGTCAGACTAAAAATACCAAACTGAGTGAAATCGCGCAGTAAGGAATGACAGTTCGAGAAATATTTCAATGTTATTTCAATTTACCTGGAATGAAACACAGAATTGGACAAATTTTGACTTGAATTTCATTCCCACCGGTTATATAATTTTGTTTCGTTTAATACAAAATGTTATGGTTTCATGTACTGTATCTTATTTGTAAGCATATGTTTGCATCCCTATGAAAAACACATGCAGCAAACAAATACGGTCTCGCATGTATGGTGTTGACTCCTGTTTCGGGTTCGAAACCACCTCACACTTTTAGTTTGTTTGTCAATGTAGTCATTATGCCAAGTGGTGTACCATTGGTTTTTGTGTCACACTTTTTACATGAGTTTTTATTTGGCCCTGAAAAGGGCCGATGTTGTAACCTCAATAAGAGGACCAGTTTACCTCTTTCTCAACCACCTGCCACAGTCATCATGGTAGAGAGGCGACCAGAGAAGTGGCATAGTGTTCGCTACTAGCTACTTCATCCCAGGCTTCCACTACTAGCTCTCAGAGAACATCTTTAATTGCTGGCTGTGGATCAGGCCAGTTTTCCACCATTGTGCGCTTCATCTCTGACCAAACATTCTCAATTGGATTTAAGTTGGTACTGTAAGTTGGCCAATCTACGATCTAATTGGTCTTGCCTTTCGAACAATTTTTAAACCATCTGAGAAGTGTGTATTGGAGAATGGTCCTACTGGAAGCACAGACCACCATTGTTATACAAAACTTGCATCGAGGGAATCATAATATTCTCTAGAATATGCTAATACTGCCCGGCATTGAGGCTGCATGTACTCAGACCTCGATCATCGGTTCTGTGCAACATGCCTATCCCATGTGCACTCATCCATCGCAACACATAACGGATGCATGATCATAGCAAGAGCACTCAGCCACATATTCTGGATTGTGTTGGTCCCACGAGGTCAGAAGATACGCATTGGCCATCATTAGCCGAGGAAAACACACACTCGTTGGAGAAGACTAAATCTTACCAGTCACTGTCAATGTTTTCCTCTGCAAATGCGAGTCGATAAATCCTGTGCTCATCGGTGAGCCTTTGTTTTCTTGAAGCATGCCGGTATTTCAGTCCCACCGCCATCAAGTGCTTAAGAACGGTACTCGATCTACCAGGAAAGTGCATGGCACGTTTTAGCTGACTGGTGCTCCTGAAAGAAGTCAACTGTGCCTGGGTAATAAGATGATTGTCCTCGGCTGCAGTCGACACCATCCATGAACCCGTTCCTCCACGACACATTATGTCACCCATGTCCCAGACATCGCTACACAATAATGTGAATTAAATTGGTTGTATATACCTGTGACATAAAAGGTATTAATGCTCAGATTCGAATGGGGACCCAAGGTGTGCGAAATGTGCGAGTTGTCAGATGACATCTGTTTAAATAGTGAGGAAACCATAAGGTTGTCCAAAAATGCAATAAGGTTCTCAACTGATCACATGATGAAGTTCACGGCTACAAATATGTGGGCAATCAAGAAGAAACTCAGTGGCATTGGAGAGGCATGCTAAATACCCAAACTGACCATCAAATAATCTGATGCTGTTAACTTTTGGTACCCATCGCATGACCATGTAAAAACAGAGGTATGTAATAACACGAATATGAACAGTAAAACACAGACATGTTATTTTGTGTGAGAGTTACCCTTTTGTTTGTAAATACATTAATTAACTTGTATTATATTTTGATTTATTATATGAGACACCAACAAGACAGCTGATAAATGCAGTATTATTTGTAAAGGACCAAAAATAAATGAAGACATAGATTTCCTACAGATAAAATCGACTGCCCTCTTGGCCCTGCGACCCTTCTCGCCATCATGGATGATGTCTATGCTATGAGTTTAGTAACTATATATTATGCAGTTCGGAAATTACAGTCAAATATGTTTATAAGTAGACATAGGGTTTACTTGGCTCTGCTACCCTTCTCACCATTATGGATAATGTCTATGTTATGAATTAAGCAACTATATTTTACATGGTTCTGAAATTACAGCCAACTATGCTTATAAGTAGAAGTAGGGTATATTTGGCCCTGCGACTGTTCACATTGTCGTGGATGATGTCTATGTTATGAATTTAGCAATTATATCTTATGTGGCTTGGAAATGACAGCCAACTATGCTTATAAGTTTACATAGGGCTTACCTGGCCCTTCAACCCTGCTCGCCATTATGGATTATGCCGATGTTATGAATTTGGCAACTATATCCTTTGTGGTTTGGAACTTACAGCTAACTATGCTTATAAGTCGACACAGCATATACTTGGCCCTGCGACCGTTGTCGTGATTGTGGATGATGTCTATGTTATTAATTTAGCAACTATATCATATGTGGTTTGGAATTTACAGCCAGCTATGCTTGTCAGTAGGCATATTTTATACTTGGCCCTACAACTCTTCTCGCCATCGTAAATGTTGATGCCTATATTATAAATTTTGGCAATTATTTCTTACATGGTTGGGAAATTACAGCCAAGTATGCTTATAAGTATACATGGGGTATACTTGGCCCTGCGACACTTCTCATCATAAGGGGTGCGCCTGTGTTATGAATTTGAGAGTTATATCTTATGCTGTTCAAAAATTACAGTCAACTATGATTATATGTGCGCTTAGGTCTGGCGAGCATGTAAGCTGATGCTGGTATTCGGCACCGCATTACGATGCTAGGTCGACAGATCCTGAAAGGAATGATAGAGCATGAGACTCGGCACCTACCAAGATGCTAGGTGAAAGGGTCCCAACACCCTGGCATTGTATTGACCTAGCAGGAGGTTGGGATCCAAGATGGACACCGCGGGCATGAAGGAAAATGGGGAAATTTTTTGGGGGGAAACGGGAAAAACTGGCCTTTTTTCCCACATGGCGTCAACAAAGATGGGGTCACCTAGTTCCCTTATGCGGAGCCACAAGCCCCTCTTAGATTGCCCATTTGTATACTACTAATAAGTAATTATATCGATAGTAGCTTTACTTGAAGAAATGCATCAAAACTCAGTGCTTAATGGTTACTACATTAGAAATATAAACAGCTTTTTGACATTCCCATTACTTTCACTGACGCCAAATCGGTTGAACAATTTCTGAGAAATGCTATGTAAGCATTATATTTGAGGTAGCACTGGTCTTGCAAAATGGCTACCAATATAGACTTATCTACTGGTACCGGCAAACTTCTGTGCACGCAAGTCCCCTCTTACTCCCTAGACTGTGGCTCAGCACGGTCCGGTCTCTAGCTGAGCGGCAAGACTGCATCCCCGCAGTATTCGCGCGGACATAAAAACATTCGGTATTTTGTCTTGAGTAACAGCAAATGCAAAACCGGACACGGAGACTTTTCACTGGCGACAACAGGTAGCAGTGCTTTTGTGACAGTGTGTGCTGGAGGATTTCTTTACCTTCTGCATATATTGTTCGATAGAATTCATTAGATTTTCTATTATTGAGTCCAATTTTTCTGTTCAAATATTAAAAATAGTATCGAATTAAAAATATACTAGTTAAAACTAACAACGATGAATATGGAATACTTTCTTTGGTTTGATGCATCAACAGATTACTTGTTCTTTTTCCACATTTTCATCATAACTTTCACCATTAAAATTGGGGTGAGTGGAGGATATAAACATTTGAGCTGAGAGTTTATGGCGCGGGGTAAGAAATATCTCAACGGGAATGCATTACTCAAGACAACATTATTTCACAAAATTTTGCAAACATTGAGGGGCTTGAGACAGCATAAAGTTAAGCCAAATTGAACACATTGTACAGAAGAGCAATTTTACTTCTAAAAAAAATCCAAAAATCATGCAAATAATAACACAAATTCGTACTGAGCTATCATCTTTCTAGCCAATGCCGAATGTAATTTCGTAACATATCCATTATTGTAGGCACGATATTTTTGATGACATAGAATTGTTGAATTGTGTCTATTGTCGAAATCATAAATCACAATACGGTGCAGCAAATAAATATATACTAATAATAAATAATAAAATTAAAATATTTTAAATTATAATAATGTTCTATTAAATGACAAAGGAATATTTATTACAGTCACTGCTAGACAAAAGCACAAAATAGAACTGAGAAAAGAATATGGATATATTTATATTTTTAATTTTTTTATTCGAAAGAAAAGAGTGATTTACGAACGTTAAGCTAAACTATAAATGTTTTAAAACAATGTTCAAAACTTTGCCTGCAGTTTCTGCATTTAATTTAGCGCAAATATAGGCAAGCGAATACCAACCAACGTGGCAGTGAATTTTAGGTACAATGTGGTACAATGAATTAATATATTACTTAAATTGTAACTTAGAAACTATCTCCAATGAAATAAGTTGCTTTTTGTTCACTTAAAATAAGTTCTTATAACCACTGACAGTGTTCCGCTTGATCTAATTGCTGCCCACTGTGGCGCAGTCGGTTGAGTGTTGATTCCCGGGTAGAACAAGGGTGTGATTTATGCTTGTCCGTAGGAGTCAACCTTTCACGGGAAATGTCACTCCAATAGGAAAAATAAGAGAAAAAAGTTGTCACGGAATTAAAAACATTAGTGCTGTAAATCTGGAATTGTGTGTGAATTTTATGCTACTTTTACAAGTAAAACCTTGAAAACTAGTAACTAAAAGAATGCTTTCCTTTTCTTGTAATGATTATATTGACCTACTAAGTGGGCTTGCAATATATAGATATTTAACATTACAGTTAAAATTTATTTCAGTCACATTTGTAAATTGAGAATATAAATTCATATATATAACATACCTTCAAACATAAATGTATTTATACCGCAAAAATAATACAAAGAGTATATTTTATACTAGCTGACCCGTGCGACTTCATTCCCATGATTTTTTTTTTAAGTTATTAAAATAAAGCCCACCATAGTTTCATTGAGGTTGTATGTTTAAAATAATAATATTTCTTCTTTCCGGATTAATGGAGTTATTAAATTAAACCGTCCATCGATTCGCGCATGTTTTATGTTAGCATGATATTTAGGACTTTGAATTGATCTTACAAATTTTTTATTGGGTTCTCTAGAATCTGAGTTACTGCAGCCCCACTATCGGGTGCTTTAGTCCCTGACCAGCTGAGGCCCCACTATTGGGTGCTCTAGCAACTGGACTACTGCAACCCCACAATTGGGTTCTCTACCCACTGAGTTTCTGCGGCCCCACTATTACGATCTCTAACCACTGAGCTACTGTGGTCCCACTATTGGATGATATAGCCCCTGATTAGCTGCGACCACAATATTGGGTTCTCTAGCCACTGAGCGTCTGCGGCCCCACTATTGGGTGCTCTACCCCCTGACCATCTGCGGCCCAACTATTGGGTTCTCTATCCACTGGGTAACTGCGGCCCCACTATTGGGTTCTCTACCCACTGAGCTACTGCGGCCATACTATTGGGTGCTCTAGCTCCTCACCAGCTGCGGCCCCAATATTTTATTCTCTAGCCACTGGGCTACTGCGGCCCCACTATTGGGTTCTTTACGCACTGAGTTTCTGCGGCCCCACTATTGGGTTCTCTACCCACTGAGCTACTGCGGCCCCACTATCGGGTGCTCTAGCCACTGACCAGCTACGGCCCCAATATTGGGTTCTCTAGCCACTGAGCTACTGCGGCCCCACTTGGAATAACTCTAGCCACTGGGCCACTACGGCTTTTTGGAAGGAAAGATTTACAGCCCATGGACAAAATCGAAAGGAGAAATTACGAAAAAAAAATTTTAACAATGGTTTTATTTGCAGTAATCATAATAAAATCTTAATCCAGTACCTATTTACATACCTTGTCATCATTTTTTCCGGAACCGTTTGAGATATCTCAATGAAACGAAAGCTTAGTTGTTCCTGGGGTTATATATATACTGTGTACATTTTATGTCAATACGTTATGTGGATTTTGAGTTAAATCCGTTCGGACAGAAAGACAGAAACGAAAAAAAATTAACATTTTATATGCCTGAGTTAGCATTTATACTATATAAAAATTATTAAAAGTGAAAAATTCGAAAATTACAGAAAGATACGTCTATTTTATTCAGTAGTATAGATTATATTTAAATAAATACGTTACAATTAGAAATCGAACCTACAACTTCTTGAGTAAATACGTGTGGCCTTAACTTCAACAACAACAACAACAAACTAATTTTACCTATTACTATAACGATAGCGGTTAATGTTTATCTAATAATTTGAAAGGCATATCATTCTTAACTGATATTGTTTTAGTTTGTAATGCTTTTCAAATAGGATTTCACATTTGCATATTCTTTGTTTCATAATGAAGAAAATATTTTCTCTTATGAACATTCCATTTGGAATAACATTGACTGGCATAAATTATAGACAAGCATTTATTACGATCTGTTAAGTTAGTACAAATTACTATATCATAAATGCTACAACAATATTTTTATATTGGATACACCGTCTACTGAAGCTAGCATTATTCGGAAAAACATATGTACAGGTGGCATTAATTTTGCATGCGAATCGAAATTCTAGAAACAATGCATACACCGACAAGATAATTAACACCTTTTCATATAACATCCAAATGTTTACTGTGATTTTCATGAGCTTTTTAATTTGAACACCCAGGCGTATGTAGACCGCAATTTCACATAAACTACCTTTTAGCACGGCAAGAATGCGTACACGCTGATTAATTTGGTGGAATTTGTGAAGTAGATGAACATTATGCTGTAGATTGTTATTTTATTATTTTATTTCTGGTTTTATAAGCACCGTGTGTAAGCTATGCATTATTTATAGCGCGGGTCAGTCTGCTATGAGTAATAACACCCATTTCCGCGACCTTGTGCAAATAATTATAAGAAACCTTTTATATAGTTTCAAAAGAAAAGCACTGGCCTGAAATTACTGTTTTGTTATACTTTGATAAACTGTACGTATAAATTATTCACGCGAAATTGCACCGAGTGTTAAAAACTAAGTAGTATTACAGTTGTACAATTTTTTATATTTTTTTTTATCACGATAAAGTGCAATTTTATAACACTGAGGATACATTTCTTGTACCTCTGCGAACGTCCGTCGTCCTCTATTGCCTTACATATACCTGAGCCCGCTGTAACTGATGTTTGTGGAATAACCGATAGTACGGCCTGGCCTGCGTGCTAATCCCCCCCCCCCCCCTAATTCATTATCCGTTTAACACGCTCCGCGCGCTCAGACGTGCACAGAACAGCTCCCAGGCGCTACCCTGGGAAACCTGTACAAGAATGCTAGCTTTGCAGCATAAAATATGTTTGATGGGTGCGGAGGGGGGAGGGGGTTAGCTTCTCCTCGCCTCCGCAATCTAACTGACAACCAACTGGGTGGCCAAGGTCCCTCACAAGGGACCGATCTACCCCCGCGCTGAGGGAGTAGCGTCCCAGTGATGTAAAATGGCGGACGTGCACAGACGTCTGCCGGTTACAGTAGTTAATACGAAACCCACGTAAGGATTTGATTTGTCAACGTAGAAATTGGCCCGGTTAAATAGGACGTGGCTTTTCCTGCAGACAGCCGCTAGTTGCAAGAGAAACAATCTTGATGTGCGCATACAATAATTACATCTGCAACATGCGCCGATTGTTTCATCAATGTTCAGTGGCTTTATTTACTGATGAATATAGGCATATATTCCGCTAAAGTTTTATATATTCGGTTTTCGAAAATGCGTACGACAGCAGGAAATTCATGTCAGGCGTATCGATAATAAAAGACAAATATTACAACTACTTAGCGTCTCACAAAGATAAGGGTTTATTTTAATTATTAGCAGAGGAATTATGCATTTATCTTTTACAGTAATACGTAATTATAGTCATTTTACATACATTAAATGTTTCATTATTTGAAGCATCGAATGTCGCGTACATACCTCGAGACAAACTCTACTGCACAACACTGTGGCTCAGCTCGTATTTATGACCGGTTTTCTTTCCGCTATATGCTTGCACGTCTCACGAACATTCATGTGAGGTAATTCCGCTCAAATATCTCAGGACAAGCTATGTTGCACAACACTGCCGCTTAGCACGCAGTAATTCCGTTAAAATATTTCAGGATTAAGCTATGTTGCTCAACACTGTAGCTCAGCTCGCCTTTATAATTGGTTGTTTATTCCCGTAAGTGTTACCTGTTAGCGCGTGGGACACGGACTTCCGGTGTGGAGTTTATGTGAGATATAACGTTTTTGCATTAACTTCATAAATCGCAGGACGAGTTGCTTCATCCAATTAAATGTATTATATTAACTTGGAGAAGCCGATGTCAGAATGATGCTCCAATAGAAGCTAAAGAGCTTCTTGGCGCGGTTAAAACGCTGAACTATTGGCCGGATAGTTCTGTAGTGCTGCTTGTTTAAGAGCCAAGGCGATACATCTTGTCAAAAGCCGAAGATAGCTGAAGGGGACTTTAACTTTTTCCGTCGCTCATTTATTCTGACGGGAAGTGTACAAGGAAATTTTGGAAGTGGTTGGTATCGAACCGCCATCCCAAAACGCAACACATTCTCTTGTTTCTTATGGCTGACGTTCTACGAACTCTGCTACCTTGTCACTGAGATAAACGGTCTCGCATTTGCGTAGCAACATAAACTTACAATGGCGATCGGCTGTAAGTTTCGTAATGTGAAAGTACTTCATGTTGTCGAAATACACACACATTATGCGTACGTAGGTAAATGTCTTTGTAAGGCTCGTAAGTCATATTAAGTTAATTCTAGTTCAGATTGTGTGCTTTAAAAGAGAAATATGGTGGTTTTAACGGTATTGTCAGTGTTTTCTATGTATCTGCCATTTTACAATGAAACAAGATTTTATAGAATGAAACTGTTATTTGAAGAGACAGATTAACTAGTAATAACTGTGTTTGTCGTTTCCTCTTTAGTTGATCTGTTAACTTGCAGACCACAAAACTTTTGTTTGTGTAAATCCACCTTTTTTATTGAATCACTGCACTATCGAGTCAGTAAAATTATCACTGATTATCTGTCACTAAAAATAACAGTTTAAATCTGTAAGTTCACGTTGCATTGTAAAATGGTGGATACTATTTAACATCGATTACCTCGTACATTGGAACCACTATACTTATATTTTAAAGCACAGAATCCGAACTAAACTAAAGAAAGCAGATTGACTTTTGAACTTTGCAAATACATGTATTTGCATTAACCAACTATAAATAACTAGTTTCTACTGCTTGAATTGGTAGATTTTTTTAAACTGATGAATTAGTGATATTTTTTCAACAGATTCCGGGTGGAGCAGTTTCAACTGACAATTAGTAAAAAATTACTGATTCCGATTTAGAGTGTACAGTGTATGGCCCGCGGGCTGGAATATGTTACTGTGGAATGCCATCGCAGCTGTAATTGGCAGTCCCATACCAGTTCCCGAGGAGCCCTGATTTGAATCCACTACACTTTTACTTGTGGGGACATTTAAAGACACTTGTGTATGCAACCGCAGTGGACGATGGGCACACTCCGTAACCGTATTACGGCGGGTAGCGAAACAATCAGGAAATTTCCAGGGATTCAACGACGCATCCGGGTGTCCATGCAACGGCGGGTTGATGCATGTGTTTGTGCTTATGGATGGCATTTTGATGATTTCATTTAGTGCCGACGATAAGCTTTCACACATGTGTAACTAATTCCTTCGCGATTCCTACTGTTCTAGTTGTAGTTTCGCAGTGTGAGGTGCCGTGTATCATACAAACGAGCGCTGCGGTGGTATTCCACAGTAACATGATCCAGCCCGCGGGCAATATACTGTACGTTATGTATTACGGACTGTAGTAAAGAAACTAAGTGTTTGCGGACTTATATTCATGTATCATTTTTTCATCCTCCAGGTGTGAGGAATGTTTCCCCGAAGTATTGTCATGCAATTTTGCAACATTCCGTATACTAAATCTTGTTACCTTTATTATCACGTACAAGTACTGTACCCATTGTCAGAGCGACGCGAGTGACTGAAGTGATTGTGAACTATTGTATCACGTATGTTTGAAGCGGTATTCAATTGTGGGAAATGGAATGTGTGAAACTTTATAAAATTACCATACTCTTTAGTTTTATATTTTATTTCAAGTGAAATGTAACTTTTATTCATTTCTTGGCGGTAATTTCCTCTTTTTTTTTTTTTAACTCGAAGGCTGGAAAATAAAATCATAATATATTCCTAAGACAATATTTTTACCTATTTAGGACTCGTTACTCATTTAATTGACTATTGTTCAATTCCTTGCATTCATTTTGTTTGGGCATCTTTAACAGTCGTTTTCTTTAAGGAAACAGCTTCATCTTAATTTCGCCACCGTGATATACATTACTGTTTCAGACCTAGGTTTCCGCCCTAATGCTAACAAACGCCGGTTTTGTATCCGCTTTCGATACGCATTAGACCCGATTCTGTGATAAATACAAAACCCAATATTAGCGTGCCTAACAATCACGTGATATCGACACACAGCGTTGGTCGGCTGTGTTTGTCGTACGGGAACTGCTGTCTCGACGTGCACGCTAGTTCTGCTGTTGGCGTGCGTTGTTGTGCATGACTATTTGCCAACCAACCATTAACTGTACAAATTTCATACGTATAATGTCTCAGTCTGGAATAGTACCGAAACGTGTTACGAGAAAGGCAAAAGGAAAAAGAGTGTTTAAAATTTGTGCCCAGAGTTAAGGGTACTTATATTTGGTGGCCAGTGCCAGAAAGAAGGGGATAGGAAAATCGTTTCTGATAGACATGAAAATGGTTTTGGTGGTACAAATAAAATTAAGTTGCTGTTATACTTAAATATTTGCAGACTTCAAGTGCTGAGACCTCCTACCATAATAATTATAATAATGACAACAACTTATTTCGAGATACAGTGGTTAAAAATATCTGTAAAAAACCTTTTAAAACAATGCTTTTATTTATAAATGTACTAGAATGATAAAAATAACTATAGGAGTAGTTACTGAATTTGTATAACTTGTAAGACGTGGTCGAAGAGCCGTAATAAACTTTACTACAAATTAATGTTTTTTGAATCAATTTATATTTAGTAGCCTTACGCAAGATATACGCTTACTACGCTTACTCAAATGAGGTATACGTTCTATATTGCCTGTTTTTTTAATTTGGCGAAAAGCCCTCGAAGGAGTATCAAATAGGTCGTGGGCGAATCTCAAACTAACACAAATGTAAAAGTGTTCGAAGTTAAACTTGTCCTGAAATGCATTCGCGAATTTTTCAGGTCCCTTTTTGTGAGGCATACCGAATTAAGAGAAAAAGTCGTAAGTGCGGTATAGCAGTTGGAAATCGCCTAAAATGTTTCCCTTTGAGCAGAGCTTAAAATCTGACCTCCGGTGGAAAAAAATCTATTTTTAATAAAAGGACGCAAAAGTTTTAAATTGTTACTTTACATCTTTTGCACGAGAAGAAAGCATTAAGCAACTGCCAGGACCTTCCCCTGCAGTTTCAGAAAGGAAAACTATACACGCAATAGTCTTTAAAGTTAATCGTCAGATAGCAGTGGAGTCTGAATTTGACAAAAGATACGGCCAAACTTCAACATTACTGATTATAGCCACAAAACGAGTAGCAAAGACTGTTGCAGAAAAAGCATTGCCTTTCTGTAGTTTTGCAGCAGCGGTAATGAGCGCCCCGTTATGAAACTACTCGGAAACTCCTTAAGCACTTCTAGCAATAAAATCAAAAGTTATTCGTTTTAGAAATTTCTTTTGCCTATAAACCAGTTTTCGAAATGCACAATCTCTGTGGTAAAATATAAAACTTACATACTTCAAAGCTGCAATGAAATACGAAAATAAGTACTATATATAAGGAGCTCAATTAAATTTTTTTGTTAAAGTTTTAATTGGAATTTATTTTGAAATGATATAAGTAAAATTATTCTTTTGATAATTTCGAGTAATTAGTCTTCTTATTATAATACTTAGTGAACTGTTTACCCACAACATGGCGTTTTAAACTTACGTTAATACGCCACCTGCCAATATTGTAATTATTAAATAATATTCTTATATATATAATTCCATTGAGAAAATTGAGAAATTTTTGAGGGTAAACATTACTGTCAAATGATAACTAAAAAACCTCGAGAGCACAATCTGTATTAAAAGATTTTTTAACTGCAAAATAAATTTAAATTTACCAAAATGCACGAAGAAGGTATGAAGGTATGCACTGACGTTAGCCCATTGTCTGCAGATGTCCGTATAATCGTTTCAAAGTTGAACAGAGATTGAAACTTGCATATCTTTACCGATGTAGCCATGCATATTAAAATAAAAGACGAGACTGGTGCTGAGTGAATATTACAACGAATCTTAAGAAACATACCTGTAGTTAATGGCCAACTTAAATAATGGACATGATTTGGCGGAGGTGTAGAATAAAGGCGGGATTATCCCGTGGAAAATTTTACTCCCCGACAGTGTTTTCCCACAACCCGCACAAAATACTTTTTTTTTTAATTTGCCCAGTATGTGTTGCACGGAAATCGTACTTCGGATGCCAGTGTTATTCCAGATTTAAAGCAGCATGCAGGATAATTAAATAGCCGATCTGTTCTTTCACCGAAGGGAGGAATCTTACTCCGTCATAAGCAAATATGGCTACGAATATCTCTACAAGACTGAACGATAAATCAAAATAGACTTATGTATTGTCCCGAATAATAAAAAAAGTTATATTATTCGACGCTCACGTAGAAAACGTAACATATTATATTTTTACAACTTGAACAGCGTGCATTTTGAAATTATTCGACGTGTTTTACTGGGTGGAAATGGTCACAGTAGTTTCTTTAGACGACTCAAAGGTATTGGAAATTTTGTGACCTAAACGTATACACTCATGAAGTTTCTGAGCGCCTGAATGCACCAAGATATAGGCCTACAAGTAGATGGTTGGCCTTCGTTCCAGTGTGGGGAGATACTAATAAGTTAGTTAAATTAAAGTCAGTAAAGAATTTGTTCGGGATGTAGCATGTAATTCTAGTATTTGGAAAAGAATATTATATTTTTGTAGGAGGTACTACTATTTTTACGAAAAATGCAAACCGACTTAGTGTAAAGTCTAAATTGGGGATACAAAATACATAATGTATGAACTAGTTCGGTTGAAAATTAAGAACACGCAAACAATTTATCTGGTCAAAGAATTAGTCCTAGACACGAGAAACATTTTTCCAACTGTGTTTATAAACTATCACAATATTTGTTGGGGAGATGGAGAAAAGAAACTGGACATATTCATGGAATTTACACTCATGGTTCTAAAAAATTCGATCAAGGTATGGGTAACCATGGAGGTGTAGTTGTCAGACTACTTGCCTCCTGAATTTTAGCATGTTGGAAACTTGGCGGACGTTTCCGTTGATCGACGGGTTTTCTGGGGGTACTCCCGCTTCCGTCACCCTTGCAATCCGCCACTGCTCCATTCTCATCATATTGCACCCTTACCGGCCGTCAAAACCTTATTGTTACGCGCGGTCGCGGTGGCCGAGCGGTTAGCCCGCGTGCCTCCCACCAAGACGACCCGGGTTCAATCCCCGGCCGCGTAACTGGACGATGCCGGAATGACCGGACGATGCCGCCCCCTCATTCCCTTCTGCTCCATACTCACCTCAATCGCCCGAATCTCCTCACTTACATGGCGTCGACCAAGCCCTTCAGCTTTCCGCTCTACTCCCCAGCCTGCACAAAGTCGCAGAAGCTCCTTTCAGAAAATTTGTTCTCATGCTTAAATATTTGTGTGCGCCCACTGTGTGGCTACTACGTTTAAAACACATTTTCCGTCTTTGTTTCACGTGATTTTTCGTTGACCAGAACGCATTTAACGCGCGTGTGAAAGTCAGCGTGATCATCCCTTTTAGAGTCTCACTCTTAACTTCAACGTGTTGTCAGTTGGTATTTGTCATACCTGAAAGTTTCACAATATCAGGCCTCAGAATGAAGCAACGACATAGAACACCACGTTTTTCACACTCACAAATCCGTTCTTTGGGATTGAACCCAGACGATGTTGTAGGAAGTCGGCTGGCGGTTTTTTTGTAAACTTCCTAAACTGTAACGGAAGTACTACTACGTTTCAGGCTGAAAATATGGGAATGTTTAGCAACGCTATGAACTAGGAACTTTATTTGGCAAAGGTGCTTATTTTAAAAATGACAATTTTTATTGTGTTTTATCTAATTTTCCTGTAACAGTCAGTTCGACTTGAACTGAATGTGTCATGCTGGGAAATTCTTGTTATATCCGGGAAATACACTAACGTATACCTATAGTTGAGAAATGCTGTACAATATAAAGTTAAACGTTAATATGTCCCAGTAACTTCTCAACTGTTGATGGTTTTTTTAAATTATAAATGGGTCTGTTGTTTTCAAAATCGCGAGCTTCTTCTTCAATGTATTGTTACATATCATAATTCAAGTATATCTAAACCCATGTTACTTGAGGTACCTACTGCATGCAGATGTGTATTGGAAAGTTAAACTAATGACGTCTTTTTTTTATTCTGTCGTATTAGCGTAATTTCTTTGTGCGCGGTGAACATTTCCCAAGGCTTTGTTAACTTGCGTATTCAAAGAGAGACATTAGTGAGGATCTTTCTATTTATTCCCTTCCAGTTGTTTCTCACGTATGATTCAACAAATTTCAACTGTTCTATCGTTATTCCGTCATAGTAGCTTTTGAGAAAGCGCATCTCTTTGGACACTGTTATTTAAAGAATGGCGTAGCAAGTAAAGGAAAAGGGAATTTGGACATGAAAGGAGAGAGAAAATTTATAGACTGGAAGTATTCAGTTTATGAAAATGCTGAGCTTTAATGCTTCAGCTATTTTTTTTTTTGTTAGGGAAATAACTGTGTCATCGAGAAGAGTTGGTGACTGCGACTCAGGCCTAAGCCCGCCCCTTCCGCCTCATAAATTATAAATCGCGTCGTCGCGGATCCGAGGCTTCGCAAATACCCTGCCAAAAATTTAACGTCCCGAGTATAAGGTGGTTTGCCGCGTCTTGGCGGTGGGCCAGCGGCAAATGGAATTGGACATTTACATTAACATTAGAACTGCCAGATGCCTGCTGCTCCAGTCGGCAGATACTTCCGAGCGCCGAGCCTGCTTTCCATCATCTCGAACTGCGCGCGGTATGAGAGCGACCGAACAACCACGCGATAAGGCCTGTCTTCGGAGAACGTTAAAGAGTCGGATGGACCCCCCCCCCCCCCCCCAACACACTCTGTTAAATAGTTGTGCGCGAATACGCGTATCTCGGTAAATAAACGTTCTGCAAATACGACTTTTTGTCAGAAAATATAAAAAAAAACAATTATCTCTGCCTCTATTTGTTTTTTTTTTTTTTTTTTTTTTTTTTTACTTTTGTCATATTAAGTGTATTTTTGAAGAAAAAATTCGTGATAATGGTCAAATATCGCATTTCGTTACCTTAGCATGCAGGTACAAAATACTACTCTACTAGGACAGGGCGAGCAAGCAGATAAAAGCTGGTGTAAATTATAAAATAAGTCTTCAGTTTTATATATCAATTACTTTCTACGATATCGTTTAGCTTTTCAGTAGATTCAAAGTAATTAATGTGTTTATATTGTCTTCTCATTAGATTCTTTATTAACCTCAAATCAAGCTAGAATTAATGTTGTCTGAGATGAAAGCATTAATGTCAAGTCCCTACTATTAGCAAACCCCCAGCTATCACTCAGACGGATTTACATTTACCACTGGTTTATTTACGTCACAGCAGGAAGTCTATAGGTCGCAAAGCGCGTGGCCACTCGAATTAGCAGCAACTTTAAGAGTGTGATGGACACCCTTGGGGAAACCCTGCGTGCAAGGTCAAGAAGCGAGGGAGCGATAGGGGCGACACTAACACGCACTTCCAGCGCCCTCATCGCTCCTACGCGCACGGTGTGCAGTGTTTCCGTCGCGACGCTGTACTGTGCAAATTAGATCTGCAACAGTTGGGTTTTATTACACGTGATGAAAGAGCACAGATTAAACTACGTCTGTATATTTGTACTTTTCTCTTGCCGCTTAAGGAAACTGCACAGGCAAGCTTTAAAAATGAGATATTTTACCATTAACAATCTCTTTTTTTCTCCAAGAATATACTAAATATGACAGGAGTGAAATAATAGGTGCATAGATAGTTGTTTTTTTTATCTTTTCTTTCAAAACGTCGTATTTGCAGAACATTCAGATACCGAGATACGCGCATTCGCACAAACAACTATTTCACAAAGAAATGAGGGGGCCCGTCCCACTCTTACGGCTTCGCTCTACTTATTCGCAATATCGCAGTGCTACCGCAATCAGGCCAGCATGCGTGTTGCTGCCCATAATTTATAAAGCTTGCCTATGCAGTTTCCTTAAGCGGCAAGAGAAAAGTACAAGGATACGGGCGTTATTTAATTTGTGGTCTTTCATCGCGCGTAATAAAACTCCTATGTTACAAATCTAATTAGCACAGTACAGCGTCAGGACGGAAACACTGCACGTCTTGCGCGTAGGAGCGATGAGGCGCTAGGCGTGCATGTTAGTGTCGCCCGTATCAATTCCTCGCTTCTTGACCTTGGACGCGGAGTTCCTACGTAGGTCCATCCCACTAATAAGGGGAATGGTGCACGAAGTCAGTGTACATTAAGGTGGGGACTGTAGATTTTTCGCTATAAACAAAAATGTGTGGTACACTGTTACCCTTAATTGGTATGAAGTTACCCCAAATTACTTTAGTTATCTGATTTTAGTTACAAGATGTTTTAAAGAAGGTTTATCGACATTTTTGGTACAAGATATAATTAATCATTTTGAACATCTTTCATTGTTATATGTGTGTACACACACACACACACACACACACACACACACATATATATATATATATATATATATATATATATATATATATATATATATATATATATATCCTTCTCTATTCTCAAAGCACTGGTTGAAGATAAGAAATAAGATATTCTTTCTTACCTTCCGCCAGTGCTCCGACAATAATAAATCCAATGTATGTAGGCTATTCACGGTAAAGTGAGCACATTTGAAAGCCCTCTCATTTGCAATATGTCAGTAAATTTATTTTATTTTAGCCTTAGACGTGAAATGCCAAGTGCAGGGAATATACACACTGTGTTCATCACTTACACGACAATATTTATGTTAGAAAAATTTGTTAAGGATAAAAAATGGCTGGAAGTAAAAGTAACTAGGGCCTCAAAAATGCTCACTTTACCGTGAAAAGTCTGTATCCAGTACTGTGAGAAGGTGTTAGAATTTATAATTTATGTTTTGTCGAGCCAAAAATCTCGAAAAATCCTCTGTAAAACAACTTTTGTTCAAAATTTGTTAAATATACAGCTTTCGTGCACCATTCTCCTTAATCCGCGAACCTGGAGGAAGATAGCATGTCTATGTTAAGGAGGTGTGGTCATCTATCTCAGGTTGATCAGTATATTGTTACGTAGTATGAGTAAATATTCAGAGGGGTACATGCACGGCCGATGAGGTTTAGGTGTGTATCGTCTGGAAGTTCCGTGTTCGTATCCCGCATAACACGTCGATGCAGACAGTTAATTTTCGCGAAAATGTTTCCGCGTAGTCTATATGCTTCGTTATCGAACGTACGCGCCTGCAGATTTCTTACTTTCACTCTTCGCCTTTGTTTATGCAAAGATGTTTTCCAACTTGAGGCACGGTTACCCGCCACGTTGAATTTTCCATTTACGTTACGTAACTTTATTTTCCAACGAGATAACTGCATATTTTTTATGACGTCGCATTTACATTTTACAAATGTCTTCAAGTGTAGCCACCAAACTTTATCTCCGGTTTATCTGGTAATTGTAAAACACTGATAATTTAAAAATTATGCTGCGCTGATTAAATTATAATTACTTAACAAAAGTTTAGAATTCTTGTGCGTTCCACACCGTAATGTATATTGCCAGAGCTATATTTGTAGTTTCTAAATAGCGTCTCCGCTGGTTGACAACTAAGACTAGTAACCATTAAAAATATACAATCACGTTAAGTGGGCCTGAGCTAATGTGTTTGAAATGCATAGATAGCTTCATTATATATTTTTGTGAAAATTTGGTGTCGGCCATAATCTTTATATATATAATTCTTCTGTGCGTGTGTATGTCACTGAACTCCTCCTAAACGGCTGGACTGATTTTGATGAAATTTTTTGTGTGTGTTCAAGTGCATTCGAGAATGGTTTAGATTCACAATTCGGTCCACTACAAAATGTTTTTTTAAAATAAATTTTTTATTTATAAGTTATTGTTGATCTTGGAATGTTTTACATTGTATCCGGCAGACAGCGCTGCGATCGCGGTGTCGAATATACAAAAATATTTCATTTTACTTCCAGTTTGTCCCGATAGTGGCGCTGCGATCAGATTCAGGAGAATTCCGTAACTTTGTGTTGTTATTGTGTTAAAATAAATCGCGTGCTAATTGAAATATTACATTCAGGTGTAATTAGTGTGTGAAGGCTTTTGAAGTGTAGATAAAAACTATACATTGTGCAAATTGTGCATATGTACAGGACAACGTCTGTCGGGTCCGCTAGTAGTTCTATATGTTTTTAGATATAAGCTTAGAAGGGAATTTTAATATGTAAGCCATGCACCCTCTCTCTTCACGGGTTTTTCTACGGTTATAAAGCGGCTTATTTAATGAGTATTAATAAACGAACATCGGAAAATATATCACTTTTATGAAGCGGAATATTGCGTTTCTTTCGCAATGACTCCGTTCATAAAAATTACTAAAAGTTTTGTTGATCTTCCATCGGTATCCGTTCTCTGCGGTGGTATTATTTGGGGTTTATTGTGCTCCTTATAATATACATTTATTTCGTTATCATTGTAACTGTTATTTCTGACTAACGAGTGATACTAAGGCTACAACAGTACTTAATTGCCTTGAGTTTAACGCACTGTTTTAAAAAGTGGTGGGACGTTATGAAAAAATGTTATTAAGAAAGTCATCAAGCAGGAAAATATTTACCCCAAATAGAAACTTCTGATAATCACTTAGTTGGTATAATCCACAAAATATTTATATAGTGTCGATACACAAGTGCTGGGCCTCCATGGCGATATTGTTCGGAGCAACAGTTACCAGGCTTACAGTGCGAAGGGTGCTGGGTTCGGATCCCATGTAAAGAATGCACGAGTGCCGTTTCAAAACGTGTTATTAGGTTTCGATTGTAAGTCATAGTTATTAGTCTACGTACATTATGCAGGTGCGTTACTAATGAGTGATCAGTTATGAAATATGGAAATACGGTGTGCGTCGATTCGGAAACAATAAAACCAGAAAGAAATGTGGATAAAATGTACATCCAAGAGATACTATACATATACATATGTCGCCTCGGTGTTTGCACAAGACGCTCTGAGGAATTTCGCGGGTGTACCACTGTCGTCCTTGGAGCTGGAACACAGAAAACAGCATCACGAGGCCGGGACACGAGCATCGCGTAAATAAATAATCAAAGGCTTACCCGACGTATTACACGAAGTATAGTGCCGGAGGGAGGAGGGGATGGGGAACGCATGCGCAGAGGCTCCCGCTTCAGCTTAACTCCTCAGTTGAAACCGTGTTAGCCTTTCAAGGGACGCCTGGCGTCTACGGAGGGCCTCACTTAAGAGGATCAGCGAGCAGAATAGTAAATTAGACTCCACTCCTATTCCAACAGGTTAATAAAGACGTCGCTTAAGCTTTTCTGACGAGTGGTGACCGCAGGGTTGACGTGAGGAGGGAGTCGAGCCAGGGAACCTCTCTGCAAGGGCGAGCCCACCTACCCTCCCTCCTTCCAGCCCTCCTCACCACCAAGCAAAGACTTTCGGGCCTAATTCAATTACACCTCCAACAGGCGGCGGTAACGGTGGAGGGTTTCACCAGGGGGGAGAGGAGGGTTCGGAGCTCGCGAGGTTTCATTACGGTGCAAATAAGCTTCCCTGGGATTACTCTGCCGAAAACTTGGCGGAATAAGGTTGCAGGTGCTGATGAAAAGTTTCTAATTGAAATGCTCAAACTACGTTGCAGCCAGTAGTAAAGTTTCAGGTGTGGGAGTGAGAGATGCCACCTCCATCCTCTGTGTCACCAAGAGTTTGTAATTTTTTTTTGGGGGGTAGGGGGGCGTGCTTGTGTCGAACGTAGCGTGCCGCACGCCAAGTGATTGCCGAAAACGCCCCCGGGTGTTCCTCTGGTAGCGCGTTGATTAAGCGTGTTGGATGACGGATCCTTCTAGTCACTCGACTATAAGTAGGGATGGGAAAAATTCGTAAGTTCAGTGACCTGTAGGTTAGACTCCATAGTCATGTGCATACTCGAGCCTTAGATGTTTGTTGATTGGCTGCTGCCCCATAGAGTAGCCAGTGTTACTTCACACCTGGCAGTATGGCACACGTTACTTGTTTCCTTACAAGTCTGCTATTGGTTCAGGATCTCCCAGGGCGTGTCTAATAAACTGCGATCCAATTGCAAAGTCAACTTCAGTGTACACGTGCTTGACGTCTAGCTTGTCGTGAAATGAACTCGCGAAATGTTCCTATCCCTAACTACAAGCTATACCTAGAGTCGCCTGTTTTTTCGCGAAAAGATCTCACGATCACTAAAATACTAGACCCTAGATCCACTTTCGCGATTGGATTAATTTTACTATTGCGCATTGCGGGTGTGTCTGGCCACGAATTGCGGGCCCTCAGTTTTGGAGTTACCTAATTCTGATTGGCCCGGTCAGGTAAGGAACTGTTCTTCCAATAAGCAAAGGATAACTGCACGTATGCCATAGCACATTGGAGTCTAACCTTGGTGTAAATCTTTTCGCAAAAAACCGGTGGCTGTAGTAGATTCCAACTTCGCCCGCGCGGTTATCCACAGTATATTTAAAGACGAAACATCACGCCTGGATTGTAGTAACTTCCGGCTCTATATACTTTAAACTCTACACTGTGGTAGCACTGATATAGGCTGTTCACGTAAGGTAAAGTGATCACTTTAGAAAGCCCTCCTTAAGATCTACTTTTATGCGCATTGGGTATTTTCTCCATTTATGTAAAATTAACATTGCACGCGCTTCATCACTTTATTCATGCGTCGGTCATACCGCAGCCCAGTATTGGGTTATGGTCGACAATAAGCGCGTGTTTTATATAAAGTGCTCATATATCAGGATTTGTGGAAAACTATTTTGTGCATGAATGATTAAATAAAGTATAACCAGAGTGCTACCGTTTCTCGTGTAATGTTTTGAAGGTTGCGTATCATTTAGTGCAACAAAACAACGACTAGCAGCCTAGCTGAATTTCTGGAAGGCAAAGATCACATGTTCTTGAGCTACGAATAAAGAATTATTTGGTGGCATTTATATTTAAATTTCTAACACTGATAATGACTCGAGAGTTTTATCTCTTTTATACATTTTGTCAATATAGTAAATGTTTTCTGGTATATAAATTAAAATACGATATTAGTTAGTCCCACTTATTACATTAGATTAGTGCTCTGTTCTGATACAGTTTTATATTTATTTATCCGTTATTATAGCGTACAAATTTATTTATTGCATCTAAAATATTGGACAGGGTCAAGTTACCTGTGGTACATAAGTAAAACACATAAATTATAATTTTTACTGCATTATCTGTACTGGACAATCAAAAATTTTAACAAATTTTGTGAATAAAAAAAGGGGGAGGGGATCAGGGACATTTCTGGATAATTTTATTCCTTATGTCTACAAAAATTGTGTTTCGTCTTTCTCCAAAAGTGCAATTTAGTACCAAGGGCTTAGTCAGTAGCCATAATTTTAATTCAGCCCAACATGCTACAAAAATTTCACATTGGGAGGGAAAACTACAAAAGGATATTATTTGTATAAATACACTTTTAGGGATAATAAAATACCCACCCTGTGGTTAGATTAAAATGTATGAAAACTTATTCCCCTCACTGTTAAAATTCTCCGTATAGTTACGGAATGTTTTACAGAAATGTTCAATGCATATACGGAAAGGCAATCCGTAATGAAAAACGGAGTCAAGTCCGTAAATACTAAATACGGAATGTCTCCGTATTCTCTTTGGCTTCGAGTTACGGGGACGAACAATGCCGGTTCTACACGAAGCTTTCTTCGCCACTGTAACAACGAAATTATCGTTTCTGCAGCAGCTGTTATCCACGCGACTATGACCTATTCTTTCAGACATAAAAAAATAGCACCAGGCGTCTGTAGTAGTTGGCAACACTAAAAATACCCTAAATTTAATAGAAACTGAATTTTTGCTTTTGTCTTTCAAAAATATAAATATAAAAGTTATAGCACAATTTCAAGTGAGAGTTGTCGGTAAATGGATTGCCCTGCCCTCATAGCTCAGGGGTAGCGTGGACGACTTGTGGTCGGAGGGTCGCGGGTTCGCGCCCCGGCGCCTCCGACGTGGCAGATGCTCAGCTCGATTGTCGCACTGGGAATTCGTCAGCAAGTTGGTCTCACTAGAGCTTCGTCAAGGTCAAAAATGACACAGCAACGTCAAATGAAGGTAAAAAAAAAAGGTCGTGGACTGGTAATTTGTTTACCCGGGTTCAAACCTAATTTAAGTACAAAATATTTTAACTTTTTTAATACCATTTTTATACACGGTAGAAAACCCAAATAACGAAAATTAAAGACATTTTCATTATCTCTTTTTATTTTAAACGAAAGTACAGAAAATTAACGTGGAAATTAACAGAGATGTTCTGTAAAATTTACGGAAAGTCCGTTTCTGAAATCAGTGTGTCCTTAATTTTACGGAGAGTTTACGGACACTTCTGGATAAATTTTTACCAGCACTTTTCCGTAAAATGAAGGAAATTTATTTTAAGAGTGCATCTTTTTAAGTTACTTTGGGTAGTTTAATTAGATTAGGATACATTCTGCTACAACAGTGTATATCCAAATAATTTATTATTTGTTTCATATCTCACTCCTGCAGACCTTGCGAATAGTCAAAACTGTGGGTGATGATTATGCCACTATTGTAAACATTATCATCAGCATGTCAAAATACATACCAATGTTTTGAAATCGAGTAGGTCTACTGCGAAAGTTTTCAAATGCCACTTCCAGGAATACATGATTTCTCTATAACTTTCTCTAATTTAATTATCTTTTGTGTATTTTGGTTTGTAATGTACCTATGTTGGTACATTACAACATATTTATTATATTTGACAACTTACGGTATGCACTGGTGCCTAATAAATAATCATGTGGTGGATAAATATATTATTCTTACAATCATTTTTTTTAAATTCAACTTTGTAATTAACTCTACCCATTGAAGAAATGAGGTTCCTCTCCTCCCTTCCTGAAGGGGAGGGGGGAGGGGAGCTACGGTGAGCGTAGTGGCAGGGTGCTTGCTTTCCCCCAAAGTAATTTATGTTGGTTTCCTTGTGAGGTTAATCACAGATTCTCACATATAGGAATTGTGCTCATTGATGCTGCTGGCTGGCATGTTTTCTCGAGGTTTTTCCCGTTTACCCCACCCTTGCATTTCAATGCTGCTCCATATCTGTCATATTTCACCCTCATTGGCTCTCAACACCTTGGTTGTTTCAAACCCCCTAAACCTCTCTCAGCTCCTCCCTTCTTATGATGACAGAGTCAGTGGTGGTGTAGCGGCTGGATTATTCACTGTTTCACAAAGCACACTTAATTCTAAATACCTATGTATCATCATCAAAATTAAAATAAACCTATGTCCAATTAGTTGCCCTCAAAATTATAATTTCATAAATCCTTAAGGGTGGAATAGAGTTTAAAGAAGATCACGCGACATTTCTCAATTTTGCAGATGATGTAGTTAGAGGAAAAGATTGGCTTTATCTAAGTTTTCTTTATTTTGACCACCTTAGGAAAACGATAAAATATATAAACATTTGTCCTTTACTGCAATGATTACAGCCTACCGTTAAATACATCACTGTCTAAACACACGAGTAAACTTTATTTATTTAACTTAACATCTTGTCGACAGCAAGTTCATTGGAGAATGGTAAATCAAGAACACAATGAAGGGAATACAAGGAAGGAATTGGTCAAATTGTCTTTATTGAGTCACCCCAGAAATTGCATGGGGTGAATTTGAAAGACCATGGAAATTGCAAATCAGGAAGGCTACATTCAATAGCTATTAAAAATATGAGAACTGATTTGGTTTGAGGCCCATATGCTTGTGTTGATAAACAGCTGTTTTCTTGTTTATCACTGCATCTCTGTTGACTTGGGGAGAAAAAAATGGTAAGAGTGGAAATTTTGTAAGGTGTAGTCTTGTAATGATTTACGGGGCGATTTTCCATTAATGCCCGCAAACAGCATTTTTATCACGAGGAAAGCTAAAGGTTATGTTTGGAACATGCTTGGATCAAATGTTCACTGTTTTTTTTACATTTACTGTACAAACTTTCACAGACTTAGATACTAATAAATGAATTCCATAAACTCCTACACTGAAATAGCAAATCGGCATTTAGAAAAGTACGTATCTGCAGTTTTATAAAAGTGCCTGTACCTTTAACGAGTCCTCAACTTACAGGTTAGAGCTTAAATTCACGGCATGTTAGTAATCGCAACCGCACTTGCAAAAATTAAAGACACTGCAATTGTTAATTTACAAACTTACGCAGATAACGTATCCAGTAATTGTGTGATATCTTTCACGAATGTATCCACGATATATACGAATACGCTAAACACTGTGGCCCAGCTCGTATGCATTTTAATACATTAATATTCGTTTTCGTTCGTCGCTAAATAAATAAAAATTAGATTATAGTTTTAAGGCATGTATATATGCCAAATTCACATTTCACAAACGCAAGAATAACACAAATTTAGAGAAAATTCAGAACAACTAATGAGTTCATATAGCACTCACAAGGCTACTCAATTTCAATGTAAACAAAAGTTGTCTCCCTCCAGTATGGCTGCTTCACTTGTAACGCACTCGCACAGGACTTCAACAGCGTATTATATTATTATAGTACTTTTTATTAGTACTTATTATATTATATAGACTTCAACAGCGTATTATAGTACGGTTAAAGTTTTATCATAGCTTTTAAAAGCTCCTGTAGTAGTCAGAACATTATTTCCTGACATATTTTCAAGGCAAATTTATAGGGAATGGGAAACATACCAACCAAAACGACATATACAACACTTCCATTTAAATGTAAATAAATCATAACTTCACATACTTAACGGAGAAATTTATAGTTCGTTACCTGAGATAAACACACACACGCTAAGGTGAAAAGGGTTGTATGTTAATTAATGCCGATTTTAATACTCTTCAAAATACACGTTGAAGATAGGCCGATACAATGTTTTTGGCTGCTATTGATCCCGTGACCTTTTTACAGGAAAACAACCGTCTAACTCCACTATATACACTGGCTTCAATTGTTAACACTACACCGTATAGGACATCGCCACCCCCTGACCAACACCTCCAAGTGCGCGGACAGGTAAAGTTATGAAAGTTGCGACCTCGGAATGATAGAGCACGTTCACAAGTTTTGAATTAGCCGTGAATTTTTTTCTCGATCGATCACAGATTTGATTTCATCAGCACTTCAGTGTGATGTACTACTTATCAGTGTGCTCAGATTGAACTATGATGAATCAACACGACCATTGCAACTATTGGTGTAACCGCGGCAGTTATAGGCTGTTCACGGTAAAATGAGCACTTTTGAAAGCCCTGCTTAAGATCTACTTTTATGTACGGTGTGCATTCCTCCGCCTTATGTAAAATTAACATTGCCATGGGCCTCATCACTTTATTCATGCGTTGGCCAGGTGAAACTGTGGAATTATAAGGAAAGGAAATATGTTACAAATCTGATAATTTTTACACTTAGTTGCATAAAAAAAAACAACAGAAAGCGAAGTAAATAATTTAAATTATCACAAATGGTTTTTATTAGACTTTAATTTATGAAAGTACTTTCCATCTCTCAATCTCTCATTACCAACTTCATTGGGCGCATGTCACTCAGTGCGCCCGTTACAATACGTGCAGGTAGGGGCAGTAGGTTTTTTCTAAGGCTGATTTAAATAGTGCTCACTTTACCGTGAACAGACTTTACCAGCACTTTAGCACACTAATAATGCCTTGGTTATCACTACTACTGATACATCTACAATTAACCTGTACTACCACAGGTACTATTACTACTGCCGTCAAAACCACTTCGTTAAAAATAATTCTTCAGAAAACACGGTTAGTTATTTCGCATACAAATAATATTTTTACTGTGAACTTTCTTCTTATCGGTCACTTTTGGTGTAATAGTGTAAGCATATAAAACTAATAGCCAGTAACCAAATCCAAAGTATAAAATTTGAGAATGGTTGTTCAGTAAACACTATATTATTTAAGTCTACCATTTTTGCCTGAATAAAAATGAGATTATATATTTATTGCGTATTACTTGTGTTGCTTTACTTTGTATTTTACTTGATTAATATAAAGGGCTACCATAAAACGGGCTGCAATCTGAATTAATTTAAATTTGTTCTCCAAGACTTACCCATAACTCAACTCTAGATTTCATGAGCCTATATCCGTTGTGCATTAGTTCGGGAGGCATATTTGACAAGTTACGGTTCAATCCATGGGTTATTTGTAGCAAATAAATGCGTATTCCAACTAGGCCTAGAGCAAGAGAACGTCCATAAATAGGTTTCGTAAAGAAAAAGAAACAGCTCTGTGAGCTGAGTAATTAAATTTTGTCGGAATACTGTAAATCATTTAGTGAATTATCGCCTCCTTAAGCGTCAGGTTTGCAGAATCTGTACTGTGTGCTATGTTTTTGTTCAGAATAAATATTCTTAACGATGAATTTGTATAGTGTAACTTATATATTGTCATAACACAAATCACATTAAGAAAACTTTGTTCAGTTCAGTCTCGAAACTGGGCTTAAACATGTAACCTGCCATTTGACTGTGAAACTTTTTCTTTCGAATCACTGAAACTATAATAATTAAGGGCACTGGATGGTCGAAAATACATTACTTTTATAATTGAGGAAAACACTGTTGAAGTACATTTCGTGTCATATATTTTGTCGCAAATTAAAATACAGCTATATCCCACTATTTATGGATAACCACGATTTTATTGTTCTTTCTATTACAAAAAAATGAATTAAAACATTTACAAAATAATTAATTTAAGGAATCTGACAAATGAAGATGCGTTTAGCAAAAGTTATTTACAAAATTTCAAGGATACTCGGAGATATTAGCAGTTATCGTACATTCGCCAGTTTAAAACATGTAAAATTTTGCTCGATTTGATTTCATGAGTAACTTTAGGCATTTATTGTAAATTTTGTTGTTAAAGAAAATAAGTTAATTTATAATATTTGTGATTCAAAAAAGGAATTTTAAAAAAATACTTGATTACACAAAAAAAATCACAGAATAGGTTTTCAGTTTGCATGAAATGTTATCACCTATATATTCTAACCAAAGAGTGTTTGGCATTCTAGCCCGTCGTGACTTGCCTGCGGCTCGGAAAACATCGTCACAGTCTCCATTCTGATATAGCGTTGCCCCGTGGTAGTTTATTTGTTGTCGGTGTTGATAGTAATTTTTTACGTAACTATTCCATCCTATTCCGATTCACCTTAAGCCTCTGGTCTTCAATCAGCCCTCACCCATTCTTCCGTCCCACTTCTATTTATGCCTATGTATCAGCCGTTATAAAGAAGTCATCAACGTACAAAATGGTTTCCTAGGCTTCATATTGCATGTCTTTGGTTATTGTGTACATGATTAGAACTTATAAGAACTGGCATTAAGTTTAGTCTAGGAAACCAAGCAAGTCAGTTGTAGCCAAGTTGCACGCCTGACATACGTATCAGCTCACCAATGCATATTGCCGGTGATTCTCTCGTAAGGTTCGGCTAAATGACCCTTTTTACACATTCCCAGATCAGCTCTATGTACTCGGTCGTAGACTTTGTCCAGATCATTGTACTTAAGATGAACCATCTTCTGCTTCTCCTAGAACTTATCGTGCAGGTGTGCAAACTATATGCCATGCGTTGTCCCCCTTCCTCGCATACTGTCAAAATGATAGGCCTATTATTTGCGAGAGATGTAACATTATATAATTTTTGGAGGCCCATATCCTTAGCGAGTTTCCAGGTTAAAATATAAGACATTTTAAGGTTGCCTATAATGGCCACTAGCATTGTTTCGAGTTGGATGAATGTTATCTAAAATAATAAATATGCAGCTCAAACTCAAATCACAGTATCTTAATTTCACGGTGTGAAATTAAGAGCATCCCCCCCCCCCCCCGCCATCGCGCAACTTCCCACATATTTTTCAAACTGCTCAGAATTTTGCTGCTCTTTTATTAAACCGATGAATTCTGGATAAATAGAATCTAAAATCCTGCTTGTAAATGCTAGCTCTTAAAAAAAATTAGAAAATATATCGGGCTGTTTAAAACTTTTAAACTTAATTGCAGATCTACTCTCTCATTAGTAGTTTTGGAACTACCAGTCTTTGCTCCCCTTTTACCAGACAGCTGTAACTGGCCCATAACTTTGTACTCGACATCTGGAATGACTGAATTAGTGTGATCAAATTTGGCATTTAATTTTTTCGGCGACTTTTAATCTTTTTACTCAGGATATCACTTTCAATTCACATTTCTCTGCGTAATTGTGTCTTTTTTAAAACCATACACCAAACAAAATAACTAGCTGCAGTTAATTCGACTTTAAATAACTAAGTCATTCTCAACGCGAGGAGTTCTGAAAACTATATTAACTTAGTGAAAACAACGAAGGGGATATCTCAACTCGAGATGACTAAGATCTCAAAAATAAAAATTTATATATATATATATATATATATATATATATATATATATATATATATATATATATATATATACATACCTCTGATGACTTCAGTAACAAAGTTTTATAAACTCGCAGTCTTCCTCGTAGAGTGGCATAGTGAAGCTACTTGCCCAAGTTAGCTAGAAGAATGAATACATAACTAGATAAGAATGTCCATAAATAAACATTACGATGACAGAAGAAAGAGCATGGCGGTGTACGAAACCCGGCGAAACTTCAGTAAAACTGCAAATTTAGTTTAAAAAAAAAAAAAAAAAAAAAAAAAGTGCTATTATTTTTTCCAACGCGGAGCTCTGTGTAGCTTCACCTACCAAACCTGGCGTCTTGGACTGGCGATGACAAAGTATTTTTTTCCCCTCGCCCGTGAAAAAATTAATAACTACTCGTGTATTCACAGAATTACAAACATTAACCGTGTCCATTCTGCAACAAATATTTCAAGACCCTTTTTAATATCCTCAATAAAGTGAAGTGTAACTTTTCTGTTTAAAATTTTAATTAGACTGCTTTTTTTTTTTTTTTAATAAAAACCAGACCAGTACGTATTCAAGATAAAAATTTGATTTTCATGGAACACTTATTAGGCAGTAGTGAGGTGATTGTCATCATTCCGTTGTTATACATACATAGCGTGCAAAATCAATTATTGTTATATTCTGTCATCCCAGATTTGTATAACCTGCTGTGCTTGTCTGGACATCGAATGAAAAGAGGCTTCAGTTGTACTTTCAGGAATAGCATTTCACATTTCGCGTGTCGCAAAATTCGCTTTAAGTTAGCGTACTGTCGTATTGCTGCATCCTTATAGTCCAAGCTGACAGTATGCCGGCTGGAACATTGCTATTCATTAACAAGGCAAATATTTCCATGGTTATCTATCTGTTGTCGAAATAGTATCGTTGGATTATGGCCTGATACACGCACTGCAAGAACGGAAGCCTTGTGTCTTGTACACAGTGGCTATTTGTGGTACTAACTGACACGAACAAGGGGTGATCTGGATTATTTAATAATGCTGATAAGGGATCAGAAATAGTAGTGATATTTAGTAAAGTATTGTTTAAAATAGCATGTTTATTTTCATGGTCGTAATCCCCGTACTTGATTGCACTTGGGCCGTAAACCGTTGTGTTGTTTGCCTGTTGCAAATTTACTCCATGCGATGCCTCTCGGTAGTCCGTGTACTGTATGATAGAAGATAGCCATCGTTCAACCTGAGTGTGGAATACAGATTATTACGAAAACATAACTATGTGCAATTCGTCACGTCACTTACTTCAGTTAACGCGCTGTTGCATAATTTCTTTTCTGTTTTCATTTATCTTGTGTTGTCTTATAAGAGTTCGAGTATTAATTCTGCACGTGTCTTAAATAAACGGTACGTAAATTTTTATTGCAGCATACATGGAGTCGCGCGTTACATTTCCCCAACGCTGCAATAATACTGACGAAAAATCAGATCGGTCACTAAAGGTATCTTCATCGTATGACGGTTTTTTCTCGGATTTGTTGTGTGGGATATTCAGAGTCTTTTCTTCTTGTGGAGTTCTCTTTTTCGTACCATTGTCTACGTACATTATGTAGCACAAAGTTACTACGGCATAAAAAGCCAGCAACTACATGGATGGGAATAAAATACTGCAGTCCCTTACGGCAATAATGCGACTTCTGTAAAACGCACCGATTTGTCTGTATGGTTGCTTCACTAACCGCAGTCGAACAAGCAGGTTGACAAATGAAAGCAGCAATTTTTCCAGGGTAAGAGACGATTTATTTAATCTATGCTTGCGCGTTTTATTGGCCTAGAGTACGCGTGAACCAATGGGATCTAAATGTCTACACTGAAAGGAATAATGTGTTAGTTGTTACAGAAATTATTTGGTTGATGTTTTCCAAGGCGACACTTTATTGCTGGTAAATAGCAGATTGTAGTCCACAGTAACACGTAGATTGACAAGTACCAAAGCCATTTAGTGCTCACTAACATTATTTTTTTTATTAATAAAGTGTTTTATTGACTGCCACTAAATATTCAGTTGCCAGCAATAGCAGCCACGTCGTCCATAGTATAGGCTATTCATGGTAAAGTGTGCAATTTTGGAAGCCCTCTCATTTGAAATAATAGTAAATAAATTTATTTTATTTTAGCCTTAAACGTTAACTTCCGAGTGTAGTTGAAATATGCTTTTATTACTTACGTTGCAATGTTTATTTAAAAAGGTGGTTGGAGGGTGGAAAATGACTGAAAGAAAAGTGTAATAACAGCCTCAAAGGTGCTCACTTCACAGTGAACAGCTTATAAAACATTTTGCCTCAACTACATCCGTTATATTTTGCGCATGCGCGCAGGCTTACTGGAAGTGCCCACCTCCTGTCTGGCGACAAAGCCATATTTGACCGTTTTCATCTTCTTTCATCAGGTAACTAACCAATTAATGAGGTATAACCTTAAGAACTAACGGATGAATTACATAATTCCTTTATTCCAAGTAAGTAAATGGTACACGAGTCCAGAGCAAGATGAATTAGTGGTAACACATTGAACTCTCATTCGAGACGACTCACGTTAGATTCCTTGTCCGGAAATCCAAATTTACTATTTAATGTTTTTTTAAACCCTATCCGCTGTTGCAAGTCGCTTGGGGTGTATCAAAATTTGTAAGCGCTGGAGGTCTTGACAAAAATAAAATTACTAAATTTAACCCTCTTAATTTATTTACAGTGATATAAAATTACATGCACAGTTATCATTTGCAACTTTAAACTGCCTGTCTCTACTTTTGACACTTATCATTCCTATCATTGAGCGAAAGCTTTCATTCCAATCTGTCGTTGCCAGTGTATTTATATTAGCTACAGTCACATAATCCTCACTTATTATTAACGCATAAACGAATGAAATGTCCATTGCCTTACAGGCCCATCATTCCAAACGTCTGTCACTCTATCATCCAGTTCCACTCACCCACAGTCCAGCCGGTCACTGCATTGTCGCTCGTTGTTCCGCTGGTTCTGCACAACTGTCGCTATAATCTATTCGCCGTTTCTTCACACGTTTGGAATCAAACCTTTGAAAAATCACCCCATGTAGCCTATGACGTGTTAAGTTTTTTCCTAAATGTGATATGTGTATCACAAATGTTTTATACCTCTTTTAACATAAAATAATCTTAATTTTCATTACATTGTAGTTTTACCTATATAATATTTATAACTTATAATATATCATTTATAATTAATACGAATAAAAACGGGGAGAAAACATGTATGTTGGTAGCGCCTAATAAGAAATAGTTATCATGCAAAATATCATTACAGCTGAGTGCGCACGAATTCGGTGCGTTGTCCTTTGGTCTAATTTTGTTTACTTAGTTAAGCTTAGTTTGTACTAGGCGGAGGAATATCCTGGAAGTGTAACTTTAGCAGGGCTTCAGAAAAGTGTGAAGTAACCGTGAATAGATTATAATTGCCGTACTATGATCCAGAATCTTCGCCACAGAGGCACGGCTGCGGCTTATATAGGTGAGTCGACCTGACCCAGAAGGTTCTTCGCCCAACGAGTCGAGCTGTGATGTTTCGGAAATTAAAATAATTTTACTGCATAATATATTTTGGTGAAATTATTTGTATATATTTTAGATAGAAAATTGTTTTGATTGTTAATAATATTGAAAAACACAGCGCCCAAAACAGGCGACAGTGAGACTAGAGCTTTTATCTTAATTGAATGGATAGAAATCATATAAAGTAAGGGAAATTGGAAGTAAAGAAAATATGTAGTAAAGTAAATAGGAAGTAAGGGAAATGTAGAACTGTATTTCACTGAAAGAGTTTTGATGTGACGTATATTTTTTTTGCAGAATATTTTTCAAGTGAATTTTTGCTGGTATCATATGTAAGTTTATAGCAAAATACAGGTATAATTTTAGGGGGGGGGATATTGTAAACGTCTTACGTACAAAATGTGTAACAATGTGCGACAATAAAAAATATGTTTTTCTAGAAAAATAATATTAAACTGGGTTGAGTATTTGAGACGGCCAGCAAAATGTGTCAGTTACAGGCAAAGTGTAGATGAACCCTATTTAAACGAGGAAGTAGGTAAAGGTATGCATATAGTCTTACACACTTAAAAAGTTATAACATTTTCCACTTTTATCTTCTAAACGGATATTATCTGAGTAGAGAATTCATACTTATTACGATATCGATTCTCACCTCAGTTTAGCAAATGCATACGAAGTTCTTAATACATGGCGTACACATAAACTACCTAACATAAATGCAGATTCCGAATAATAATATATTCACGCTCTTCAGTGAAAGTTTCTTCGGATTCATCCATAGGAGGCATAATAAAAAATACTTTATAAAGGAAAATAACTCAGATTTTTTTTTACGTGTTGATATCTTATAGATAATAGCTAGTTTGCCGCTTACAGAACAGAACAAAATTTAATTTTTTCAGTACCCAGCTATTGACCATTACTGATCTTAGTTATGTAAATTTAAATAATTAAAAATAAAATTAATGGACTTCCTAACATAACTCAATTGTTCTATTAGGTAGTAGCCGAAAGGGGGGTATTTGGACATATTTTGAATCCCCCTTCCCTCACATGTATCCCAATTTAAAAGCACGAACTCTGTTAAATAAAGAAAAACCAAAAATTAATTAAAATTATATTGTTACTTTAAGGGGGGCGCAGGTTTTGATTTAATGGGAAGTGTAAGTTTGATATTTAATAATCAATTTTCCTATCTACTATATTGAAACTGAAATTATTACAATTTAATATATACACTGCCAGGGGAACTTTACTACTTAATGAAATTGATGAAATGGATTTACAATTTTGATGAAATAATCTATAATTTACCGCTTACACTTGAAAGACCAGCGGCTCTGTGCTTGCTTATCACGGCTGTGATAACATTGGAAAGCATAGCTAGCCGTGAGCATCGCAATTTTCCGCGCTTCCTTATTCCCCTCCGTGAC